>JARQZK010000764.1:572500-642024 GCA_030704885.1 Cynegetis impunctata
CATAACCAACAAATCGAAAGGCTATCACCATAAATTAGTTTTACCATAGCTTCATATGAAGATTAGTTGAATTTCTTGTACGACAGATCTTGAGACAAAGTACCCATCATTCTATTATATATTTAGAAATCCGACAAACTCGATAATACCGTAATTTTAAGGAAGAGAAGGAATTTTCTTATTCCAGGGGAAAAAATTAATAAATTCAAGGAATATCTGTTTTTTTTTGTTAAAAAGGTAATAGTTAAATGTTGGTTTTATTAATGAAATCATGAAGTGATATGAACTAATAGTTCGAACTTCTTCAAATGACGCAATGGGATGTGTAAATGTATTTCTTCACATTAGAAACATATTTAAGGGTCTGTATGATTTTTTAAATCTTAACCTCAACAACGCAGGTTTTTATTATGTATTAGTCATGTAAAATAGGCGTGACGAAAGATTTTGAAATACTCTTCCTTAATGAGGGCACACATTTACTATTCAAGAAAAAACCTTAATTTCGGTAATAAACCTAAGTTTAACGAAGTGTAAAGCCATTTTTCGTATATTATTTCAATAGCGCACGAAAACAGTTCGCATCTGTCATGGCTTCGGTCTGACGTCACGCTTATGTGAACATATCATTGTGTCTATGCCTAGCGAAGAAAGTGAACAAAACATCAAATTAGTTCGTGTGATATGAATGAATTCAAAAAATGATGAGTAGTGTTCAGTACCACAGTGTGAAAACACATCAATAAGAACACTCAACAAAGTATTTGTACATGTTCCAAACAAGAAAATAAGAAATAAGTGATTAACGCTCGCACGTCGAAACCCGAACGATATTATATATATATATATATATATATATATATATATATATATATATATATATATATATATATATATATTTGCTCTGGGAAAATCTTGCACTGTACAAACGTTTCCTTTCCGTTTCAGTTGCACACATATGGCATCATCCCCATATGATGGTCTTGAAGACCTAAAATAATTGAAATTAATTAGAACAAATACATACACATTGACTTGATGATTTATCTATGAGGAAAAATACTACTATTAGGTGCTTATTAGTTACAGAAATGTAGTTGTTTTATCAGGTCTTAACATGTTATTAACTCTAAAATAGCAACTTACAAGCTGTGAGGGAGCTAAACTCAAAAATAAACAATGACAAGTTTATTGTAAAAATAACCTATGAAAGTAAAATAAACTCGCATGAGTTCAAAACGGGTTTGATTATATCTAAATTGGATGTACTTATCTAGGGTAAAGATAAATACAATTTACTTACAAGGAAGTTCTCTTCCTCTCGTTTCTGAGCAGCAAAATTTTTCATTTGTTGGGAGGAAATCGCCCAACATTAATACATCAATCCTGGGCATATTTGAGCTATTTGCCTTAACAAAGCTTGGTTCCATTGTTATAGTAGAGTGGAGTTGATAAACCACACGTAAAATAATAAAAAATCAATCGAAATGCGTAATCAATAGTATTCATAATAACAAAACACAGTAAATAAGAGTACTGACAGCGGAGTTTACCTAAGCGTGACGTCATGCGCTGTGATTGGTGTTTCAGTCAGAATGGCCGATTGCAGTATTTTAATGTTTTATTTTATTGAAAATCTTAATAATCTGAATTTTTCAAGTGAAATTAAAGCATTGTTTTAATATTTTTTAATATGAACTTTCCCCTAAAACCATTAAATCGAAAATTTTTTGATACTGTCGTCATGCCTATTATATATTTCCATAATAATAACCTTCATTGAATACCTTAATATATCGTATGCCATACACATATGAGTAAAGAGAAAAATAACAAATGCATTTTTTTAGTACACATTTCTTACAAATTAATCTTCCGTAGTTGTTCACTGCTTTCAAACATATGGCACATTTTATTTTTGGTGCAATACTGAGAGAAAATTTCATATAACCCTTTCTTACAGGCGTGATCCGCAACAGTACACGTGGACGTTCACGGAAGCCCACAGAGCCCACCGTTATATCACCTCTGCTGTCATCCGCGTCATCAAGTGCCCACTACGATGCTGTAGAATCTCATTCCCATAACACTTGAAACTATTAGTTTATAATGTAGAGGTATTTTTCATTTATCATTTTTTTGTTAATAGTGTTTTAGATAAGGATTGCTATGTATCGAATTACTCGAAACCAAAAGGTGTATTATTCTTCCGTTATTCTGAAATTCATTTCCTCAAAAATATTGACTGAATGATTTTTTGAATTTATGATAGGGAGCAAATAAAATGTTGAGTCAGAAACTATTTAAAATAAGAATAACACAAAATTTAATTATCAATATTTAGACATTTAATTAAACGGTTTTGTATTGATAATAAAATCGAGTGACAAATTATAACATTTTGGTATTGTAATGACGATGTTTTTTTCAAACTCATTCAGAAATTTTATTCGTTTATACTAAGCAGCGATAAGAATCAAATTTCTTGGAAATTGGCGTCATTTTAGGAATATCTTGGAATTATTGTGGAATAAAATCTCAATTTTCATTATAGGAAGGTGGTTTTCAATTGGTTTTTCCTTATTTTTCGAGGAAAAATGAACATTGAGAATGACAAACAAAGAAAATAAATTTATATGGAAGTTATTGGAAAATACTCCATAAAATCAGTATTCGAAGTCTTCAAAAATAAATTTATTATCCAGTTAGTATTGTATGTTCTCAATGTGAAAACCACAATATCCCAAAGGCTTTCTTTCTCAAGAGAATCGATGGTAAGGTTATCAAAATTATATTTTCAATTCAAAATGCTTTTTCAATTCAAAATATTTGATTAATAATGAAAGACTCATTTTGTTTACGAACATAGTATCAATTAAAATTAAATTAATTAATTGACAAACTTTTTTCTTATCCAAAATTGTTTTAAGTGTTGATCGAATTCAATATATCGAAAAAAAAATTGGAACACTTTTTTTTTTAGATGTCAAAGTCTTCAAAAATGTCCAAAATAATGCAATTCTTAAGTAATATACTTGTACTCATAACAATATTTTCAATTCAAACTTGATAATTTTGAATAAAATCGTGTAATGAAAAAATACGCCTCTATAGTTTCACATTTTGTGCTTTAATTATTAGATATGATTAGAAAATCTGGAATACATTGGAGGCATTTGAAATGAGTGTTATTTAAATTTTCCTGCTGATATTTCATATGGAAGATATTCTAAATGAGATTAAGAAATTGTTACATATATTAAATATATTATTGACACATGACTTGACACCATAATCGATGCAATTTTTTGGAAGAATTTTTTTAAAGATATTAATCAATATTCATACCTAGTTACCCATGAAATTTGAATTAAGGTGCAAGAATACATTATAGAAAAATGTGATGAATTGGCGATATTACAGATAAGTTTGTGGAGTTTATCATGTTGTTACTTTTTGGAAATGAAAATTTGAAATATTGGCTGCATATGTGATGCATATTCATAGAAAAATGTTCCATAATACGGCTCTCTTATTCTTAACATTCGATTTTTTCAACGAATTTGGTACCCTAATGAAACTTAAGATTAAAGGTAAGGTAAGGTGGGGCAAGTGCGTTTTCGGGGTAAGTGCATAGTAGCCCTCTTTTGTCCTGTTAAGCTTGAGTCAGAGAGCTATCATCTGTAGGTTCTGTTGCGAACTTTATAATCATAAAAACTTTGTCGCTAGAGGCGCTCCAGGGCAGTGCGCTTCAGTATTGGCGCGGTTTCAAAGTGACCATGTGGTTTAGTCTCGTGTGTCAAGTTGGAAGGAGTCAAGGTCATCTCAGTTGATCCACCACATTTTACAATTTTTTGCATATTTCTCATACTGAGTACATAGTTTTAATATTGTAGTTCTAGAATAAAACTTGAATTTAATTAGATTTCTTCATTTCACCTGAGTTAGGCGGTACTCTGCACTTACCTCAAAAAATTGAGATGTCGGGGCAAGTGCGCTAGTCAACAGAGAGACAAGTGCAGGATGCTGCGCACTAGCCCCCTTACGATTCTTACTTAGGAAAAATGGAAGAAGAAGAAAGAGCAGAGAGAAGATGCTACAGACTTTAAAAAAGTTAATGACATGGCTGTTGGTGACAGGGTTATCGTTCAACCATCAGGAATCGAACTATCTGGCATTTGCCCCGTCGTGCACTAATTAGTCTTTGTAACGTTTCGAAGGCTGGGTTATGCACTTACTCCATTTTATGGGGTAAGTGCATACTAGGGAGGGACCTTTTTTTTCTTTTCGTTTATGAAACATGTAAATTTCAATTTTTCGCAGAATCCTATGACACAGAACAATACAGAAGTGGTAGAAGTTTCTTTTGCATAACTAATAATCTCTCTAACTTAAAAAGCAGATTTTATGTAGCTGTTTAAAGGCGAACTCGACAAAATGTATAGCGCACTTGCCCCACCTTACCTTATATCCTATATATTTATAAGAAAATTTTCATTAATATTTGAAATCTGAGAGTCAACTGGTTTTTTTTCAATCAGTATTTTCATATACTTGGAAATAATCACAATTTTTTTACATATTTGATTTTTGCACTAGTGATAATAGATTGCCCTGCGATTCTTCTTCCGATAATAATTATTATCGTTTCTCAGTTTGCTATAATATATCCTAGAACCTTTGGATTGATTTATTTAAACTGTTATAAATACCTTCATATCGAGGAGAAGATTAAATACTGGTAAATCTAAGTGACCTTTTGGAGTATTTTAGATTAATCAAGTTATTATAAACTATAATCACTATATTAAAATTACTGAAAGCGATATATTTGTCATATATTTTCAATATGAGTTTGGATGAGTATGTTTCAAAGCAAAAAAGAAGAATTGAAAATGATGTAATAACGTCAATTGAACATTTCAAATTACAAGGTTTCAGTTCAAAGAGATGTAATATTTCTCCTTTACACTGCAGGAAAATCTTCATTAACCAACATAAGAAACACATAATTCTATATATATATATATATATATATATATATATATTTATAGAAAACAGAATTCTTCGTGTTAACGACACACGTTCGTGGCAATAAAATGAAGTGAACTAGGACATTTATTTGAAACTAATCAAACAAACCTCCTAGCGGAGCTGGTTATAAGAGTTCACGAAGCATCGAAATATCAACATCTACCCCAGACGGTAATTGTTCGAAATGTTAATTTGTTTATCACAATCGATGGAAATTGATAGACAGACTGTTTCGCCCTTATCGGGGCTCATCAGTATCATCTATCCACCGAGGGTGATAACCAAACCAACATTTCAAACGGTCATACATATTTCTTCTAGTAACTCCATGACATATAAATATGACACAGCGCCACCAGTCGGAAACAATTGAACCACATCTTTCAGAATAGAAGAAAACATTTCGGCAACGAAACTCTTACGTCCTGACACCCGAAGGTGGTTACTATAATCGCTAAGCAAGAGTAAAGTTGATACATCCATTTTGATGTAATTCAACATTCACACGCCGCAAGTAACAAGCGCTCCAATTTTATACCTTTTACAGGTAGCAATGAATGGAAAACAGAATTCTTCGTGTTAACGACAAACGTTGAAATGTTTCCGACTGGTGGCGCTGTGTCATATTTATATGTCATGGAGTTACTAGAAGAAATATGTATGACCGTTTGAAATGTTGGTTTGGTTATCACTCTCGGTGGATAGATGATACTGATGAGCCCCGATAAGGGCGAAACAGTCTGTCTATCAATTTCCATCGATTGTGATAAACAAATTAACATTTCGAACAATTACCGTCTGGGGTAGATGTTGATATTTCGATGCTTCGTGAACTCTTATAACCAGCTCCGCTAGGAGGTTTGTTTGATTAGTTTCAAATAAATGTCCTAGTTCACTTCATTTTATATATATATATATATATATATATATATATATATATATATATATATATATAGACGGGTAGTCTTGACTGGCTAGTTGAGGAAAAATGTATTTATATATTTTGAGGTTGCAGTCAGAATAATTGTTGGGCTAGGTTAAAGAATACTCTTTGTCATATGGTCGAGCTTTCGGAAATGGTTATTTCCTTTATCAAGACATTAACTTGAGGTTATATAAATTTTGAAAAAACGTAAAAGAGGAACAGAAAAGCTGATGGGTACAATCTTGAAACTTCGTCACATATGGATGTTTACATATGTGACGAAGTTTCAATATTGTACCAATCAGCTTTTGTGTTCCTCTTTTACGTTTTTTCAAAATTTATATAACCTCAAGTTAATGTCTTGATAAAGGAAATAACCATTTCCGAAAGCACGACCATATGATAAAGAGTATGCTTTAACCTAGCCCAACAATTATTCTGACTGCAACCTCAAAATATATAAATATATATATTTATATATATAAATATATATATTTATATATATATATATATATATATATATATATATATATATATATATATATATATATATATATATATATATATATATATATATATATATATATATATTATATATATATATATTATATATATATTCATATATATACATATTAACGACACTATTTTTTTCAGCAATAACAAACCATTTGAATTATAAAAACTACTGTATAGAATAGTTAATGTTTCGTCATGACTTTCTCAGAACCTAATCAAAAGTTTCGAGAAAGTCATGAATTTCACGATGAAACATCAACTTTTCAATACAGTTGTATTTCTAACTCAAATGGCCTATTATTGCTGAAAATGTACAAGTATATATACACACACACAAACCTATATATATATATATATATATATATATTTATATTTATATATATATATATATATATATATATATATATATATATATTTATATAGATACACATACGAACATATATGTGATGAAGTTTTCTCCTGTGCAGAATATTTAGTTTTACTCCGTTTCTCAGCAATCCAAGACATTTCCGAACTAAGTTCGAGACTTTCTCTCACATATTTGGCAAAAGTCACAAATTAAGTGGTGAAACGACAGCAAGTTTGCAAAATTTTTAAAACATCTATTGCTAGATAAAGTGAAGAAAATAACATTTATATTGTATATATGTATATGTTAATAATTTTAACTAATTTCTCTGATCCTACTTCGATACTTGCGTTATTTCAAGTTATTGGTGGATCTTAGTCAGATAATACTAAACAATTTTATAGAGTTGATCGATAATTCAAAGGTTTTACTTTTGTGTTCAGAATTGATGTCCAATTTATATATTTACTGATTTAGGTTACTTTAGAAACTTGGTTGATAATTCACGATAATACTAATTGTGTTGACTTGAAACTATATTATTGGTAAAAGTAATTTTACTTCAAAATGGCCACTTCTGATTTTAACAAAATGTGACAATCATTTTGCGACATAGAGAGAAATGTATTAGTAAAGCTTTTATGTGTATTCCAATTAAATTGTTTTACATTTAACTGTGTATTAATATAAAATTGTTTATATTGATTCAGATTTATGGCTATTCTGATGTTTAGTTTATTAATTGGCTATTGGAATCGATGATCTTTAAGTGTACTGTAAAAATTGAAACACTCAACTAACATTCAAAATACTTTAAAACATAATGTTCTCACTTCTACGTTTTGATGGTATGTTTTGTAGACGTGTCAATACCAGGAGAAATGTTTTCTGTAATACTAGCGAATGGACTATTCACTCATAATGAGTATACTATTAGTAATCTTTAAAACATATCTGCAAATGTCATATTCAGTTAAACGCTAAAACATTTCTTGTGAAAATTTCGTTTTGTTTTTGAATTTATATTTGTCAATAGAAATTTAATCTGCCTAAGTGCTTCTAATTTTAAGTGAAAATTGAAATGCTTACCTCATTTTTATTATTTATATTATGTGTGGAATACATTTCGAATGATTTCCAGGATCTACCCTAACACTAGAGGTTATGTTAGGTTAGGATCTACCCTAACACTAGAGGTTAGATTAGGATCTACCCTAACACTTCGATTTCCATTATCAAACCTAACACTAGAGGCTCCTTTCCCATTCAAGCTCTTCTACGGATAAATGCCTCATACAATTAATACTTATTACTTCTTATTTTTCGTTCGAATTATTTACATTCGTTTTCAGAACCATTATTATCAAATAAAATTCACGAAAACAAATTTCATTAACGTAGATTATTATTATTATTCGTCATAGGTGGTTTTTATGGAAATTGTACTTTTGATAAATGTTTCTATGGAAGTTCTTCATCGTTTTAATGTAGATCATGCCAACTGAAAATATAATCTTTTAACAATGAATTATTTAATCCTTGTTTTGAAAAATTCTTTTTATTAAATAAGATTGATATATGGATCTTTGTGATCTGCATTCTGTACAAAGAGAACTTCCTATATATTCTCTTTTATGAAAACTTTTTAAACTGTGCATTATACTGTATGAATTTATTTTTATAATCTTGTGTAATATTTTCCTTGAATTCCGAATAAAGAGAATATATGTAAGTATTTCAGTTTATTTTTTTCAAAACTTATTTTTGTACTTCCTAACTAGAACTATTTATTATTCTTTCGAAACGTTTAAGAAGAAGTTTAGTGAGACGAGTATAATTTTTGACATTTGGGGATTAGATAATGAGTTATCATTTTATATATCAAAAATATAGTGCTCAAAATTTTTGTTTTATTGATTCCTAACATGGTGGTATCGTGTTTGAGTCAAATCTTATTTTAAGGGACTTTTCATGTTATTCTTTTGCAGTAATTTTGTTTTCGAACGAGACGTGGGTATTGTATCCACTTGCTGCAGTAATACCGGTTGGAACCTCGGTTGTTATACCGTTGGAACCTCGGTTGGAACGATCTATAGGTCGTCTCTGTCTCCAGTTCTTCAACTAAATTATATTCAATCATTGAATGGAATTGGCATTTACTTGGTGAAAGTTCATATTCATAACTTTATAAAGAAATAAAAAACTAATTTTTCACAGGTTGAAATAAAAATCTATTGAGTAAACGCGTTTCGTCATAACATTGACTTCATCTCGTACTAAACTATGGTATTACAAAACAATCTATTTATACGAAAATTGAATATAACAGAGGGGTTCTTAGAGAAACTAAATAACAATAAGCAATTCATTCTGAGCTATTAGTAGGTACCTACTACATTGAACAGATTGAGGAGAGGAGAAGGGTTTTATTTCAATCTGGTTGTTAACTAAATTTCCGGAATTTTTATATTTATTTATGTATAGGGATTCCCAACAGTTGGTTTTATGGAGACTATTTTCAAATTGTAATATATTATAATTGTGATTAAAGGTATGGTTTTCTTGAATAAGATGACACGCATAATTAGAATCAGTTTTCTGCTTAATATAGCTACGTTGGTGTTCGTCTATTCGAGTTTTGAAATTTCTAATAGTACGTCCTATATAGAATTTTTCACAATCGTTACAGTCGAGTTTATAAACACAAGTACGTTCATCTCTACGAATTTTTGATTTATTGTTTTTAATCAATTTTCCGATGCTATTATTGGTTTTATATGAAATTTTGAAATTTTGTTTATGAAAATACAATTTCAGGTTTTCGGAAGTTTAGCCCAAGTATGTTAAACTGCTAAATACTCTTCTTTTTCGGATATAAGTGAGTAAATTTCTGAAATTGCCATTTTGTATAAAAGAAGAGTATTTAGCAGTTTAACATACTTGGGCAAAAGTTCCGAAAACCTGAAATTGTTTTTTCAAAAACAAAATTTCAAAATTTCATATAAAACCAATAATAGCATCGGAAAATTGATTAAAAACAATAAATCAAAAATTCATAGAGATGAACGTACTGGTGTTTATAAACTCGACTGTAACGATTGTGAAATATTCTATATAGGACGTACAATTTAGAAATTTCAAAACTCGAATACACGAACACCAACGTATCTATATTAAGCAGAAAACTGATTCTAATTATGCGTGTCATCTTATTCAAGAAAACCATACCTTTAATCACAATTATAATATATTACAATTTGAAAATAGTCTCCATAAAACCAACTGTTGGGAATCCCTATACATAAATAAATATAAAAATTCCGGAAATTTAGTTAACAACCAGATTGAAGTAAACCCTTCTCCTCTCCTTAATCTGTTCAATGTAGGTACCTACTAATAGCTCAGAATGAATTGCTTATTGTTATTTAGTTTCTCTAAGAACCCCTCTGTTATATTCAATTTTCGAATAAATAGATTGTTTTGTAATACCATAATTTAGTACGAGATGAAGTCAATGTTATGACGAAACGCGTTTACTCAATAGATTTTTATTTCAACCTGTGAAAAGTTAGTTTTTTATTTCTTTATAAAGTTATATTCAATCGTATGGCCGTATCTGTTTAGTATGGTTGTAAAGGGCATAGCTCAGTTGCGCCAATTTTAAACAGGTACAAGAAATCGGATAACCCAATTGCGCCCGCAACCGACCAGCCCCTAAAATCACTATGACCCACTTGCGCCGATTGCCTCTACGGGAGACCTATTAGAGATTATAGCGCTAGTTAAGAGGATGTGAAGGGTGCCCGATAGGAAATAGGATTTTGGGAATGCCGGTTTTACTTTTCAACTAAAATACTTCAAATAATCATTGACAGAGTATACAAGACATTTATTCAATGTGTAGAAGACATTTATTTATATACAAATTTTATTATGGTGACGCAATTTTTACAAAATCGAACCTTTCAATTTGTCCTTGTTTAAATAAATTTAATTTTTTGGCTAAGATTCCAATTCTGTCTTTATACGATTTATTTGTAATTTTAATTGGTAAATGAATACTATTAATTTTAATGTAAGTTTTAGTTTGAAATTCCTTCAATATTTGAACAAATTTAAAAATATCCGGATGAGGTGCATAAAAACCTTTAGTTAAATCAGAATGAAAGGATTCATAGCAATTTGTTGTTCTGTATGAGAAATCCTTGTAGAATGTTGAAGACATGAAATGTCATTAATCTTTGGAAAAAGATTTCAAGTAATTCAATGTAAATTCATGAAATATTAGAAATATAGGAGAATATAAGTAATAGATTCTTTGTAAAGAGTAAATAGAAGAAATTAATTCAAGATAACAGACTCAATTTATGTAGAATACATTATGGAAATTTCATGTATCGTAGAATCAACTAAATTTGTATATCAGATAATAAGTTAATTTCAAGTCATTGAAGATAGTTAATCATATATAGAGGTATTAGAAGAAATGAGTTAACTATTTTGAATAGAAAATTGCAGTAGAATAATGTAATAATAAAGAATTTCAAGTTAGAATTAAACATTATATATATTGAAATGTCAAATTTTTCAATGATAAATAATAACTTAATTAATGAATAGAAAATTGGAATTTTTATTACAAAATGATCAGAATATTATATAATTGAGTTTAAGTAAATGATTTCGGTCCAGAAATATGTTTTTATTAAAAATTTTAGAAAAAACTAATTAAATGTCATTTAATTATTCAAAATAATCAAGTTAAAGTACTGAGTTTGAAAAATTTTAAGTAATCATAAAGAAGCTGTTATTATAGAAATAATCAATTTCCAAAATTATTATATATTTAATTGAATTGAATGATATAAAATTATGTACAGTACCTGTTATTATAATATTTAAAATATGATTAATAATCATAAATAGGATATCATAATGTTCTAGAATATCTATACCAGGTAATTTGATTTTGTAAAATGAAAAGAAGTCATATAAGGATGTGGATTCCATTTCCGTAATCAGTTCCTAATTTGCATTGAAGGTATAAACATGGTCTGTGTACATCCAGTATTCATTAGTTATTGATTGTCCATATTTCTTCGTGAAATCAAATGTAAACTGTAAATTATAAGCAGCAATTAATTGATAAATGTATAAGTGAAAGCAGTTAAAGTACCTGAAGTGAGTTCCATTATTCGTGATATATAAACAACAACATTAAAGGAAGCCATTTTTGGATTAACGTAACCTTCGTGAAGGCGATAAAGAAGAGAACTATTATACCGACAACAACATAGAACACCTGATCATCACAACAGAACAGTACAAGTGTCAATTTGAAAGAGTGAGTAGATATATAATTGGCCAATTTTGACAGTTCAAAATATTTGCAAATATAAACTTTTTGGGGAATCATTAAAATTTAAAAAGGTACTGTTACGAAGATGTCTAAAGCTGACTCTGTGTGTTCTGGAATATTCGATGAACGTTGAAGTAACCGCCCTCTTAATTCGAAGACTGGAACATTCAGGAAGCTTCTCGAAGGAATGACAAGACATATAAAAGCGACCATAGAAGAGACGGGAGACAGTTTACAGTGAACTACCGTGTTATAAAAGAAGAGCGAAGCCTGTGTTTTGAACTTGAAGTATTGACAGTTATTGAAAAGTGTGGTTATTGTGAGAATTACTGTTGTGTAAATAAATACTGATTTGTTTTGTTTATTAGTTGAATTTAGTTAGTTATTGGGAATCATCCTAACGAACCCGAATTCGTAACAGTACCATAAAATTAGTTATTAGTAATAGTTGTTCTTTAAAATTAATATTATATGTTGAAGTTTAAGTGTTAATAAATTTGTTAAATTATAAAATTTTTAATTTATTGAAGTTTTCAAAGTAAAGTCAAAAGATAAAAAAAAGAGAACCTTCCCTGAGATAATTTGAAAGAGTACAGAACAAAATAATTATTAAATTAATAAATCAAATCATATTGAGTAAAAATTTAAATTCATAAGATTAGTTAAATAATAACAAAAATATTCAAATAATCATATTAATTGATTCCACAATATAAAGGAAATAACGTAAAGGGAAATAAAGGAAATCATAATAATATATATATATATATATATATATATATTATATATATATATATATATATATATTATATATATATATATATATATATATATATATATATATATATATATACATATATATATATATATATATAAATTACAATTCACTCTCGAAGCAGAGACCAATTTTTCTATTAATTTCCTAGACATGACAATAATTCGTAATAATAACAAATTAAACACGAAATGGTACACTAAAACCACAGCCACCAACCGGTTAATTGACTTCCACTCAGCACACCACATCTCACATAAAAAGGCCATTGTTAGCAACGTAATATACAGAGCTGTCCAACTAACATCTCCCAGATTCCGACCTGAAACACTCAAAAAAGCGAAATCACTTCTGATACGCAACAACTACCCTTCTCATATAATAGACAAAAACATCAAAAGCCAAGTACATAAAACCTACAACAAGGAACCAAGATCTAACACACCAGAGTCTACAGATAAAAAACTATACGTACCTATTCCATACATCACATACCTGACCCCGAAAATAACTAACATTTTAAAACCGTTCAGTATACAGATAGCGCATCAACCTCAGAATCAGATAAAACAACTCTACACCAACTTAAAGAGCAAAATTCCAACAGAAAAGAAATCCCACGTAGTATACAGCGTTCCCTGCAAAGATTGCAATAAAGTATATATCGGACAAACCTCACAACGTCTACAAGATAGACTAAAAGCCCACAGATATGCCAAAACAGCGAACACTGCACTGAACAAACACAAACAATCAGAAAGACATGATTTCGATTACGATGAAACACACATACTAACTATAGAAAAAAACTTAAAATCACGCGAAATCCTTGAAATGATTTTTATACAGAAGAACCAAGACAACACAGTTAACAACAAAATAGATATAAAGGGCCTAAGTTCGATATATGCCCCATTATTGTAATACATGAGCTCTATACGCATGAACGATTATACATCGGTTAAACAGAGATTCAAGAGTCAAGTAGTATTGTGACAACTACCGACGAACATTCTGGTGAGATACAATTTATGTTATTTTATTTTAGTGTATGTGTATATATGTTTTATATTTAGGCATTTGAATTGTATTTTATCCCGATTTTAGCTGATGAAGATGGAAACTCCATTGAAACGTCCAATGAATTTTAATTTTAAAATGTAATGTTCGAAATAAACCTGTTATACCAATAATTGATATCTCTTGGAATGAACACGATAAACAGGTAAAAATCAAGAATTCAAATATATATATATATATATATATATTTATATATATACATATATATATATATATATATATATATATATATATATATATATATATATGTATATATATATATATATATATATATATATATATATATATATATATATATATATATATATATATATATATATATATATATATATATATATATATATATATATATATATATATATATATATATATATATATATATATATATATATATTATTATGAATTCCCTATTTATAGCACCACGTTGTGGAGTCAATTATTATGATTTCCTTTATTTCCCTTTACGTTATTTCCTTTATATTGTGGAATCAATTAATATGATTATTTGAATATTTTTGTTATTATTTAACTAATCTTATGAATTTAAATTTTTTCTCAATATGATTTGATTTATTATTTTAATAATTATTTTGTTCTTTACTCTTTTATATTATCTCAGGGAAGGTTCTCTTTTTTATATATATATATATAATATATATATATATATATATATATATATATATATATATATATATACATATATACATATATATATATATATATATATATATATATATATATATATATATATATATATATATATACATATATATATATATATATATATATATATATATATATATATATATATATATATATATATATATATATATATATATATTTATATATTGAAAGGAAAAGTTATGTCAGGAAGCGGTCTTGTGACAAAAAGAAAACTTATTCGTTTATAATCCCTTTATTTCGTCAATTTATTATTGACTTCCTCAGGAGAAAATCTACAATTGTAAAATACGAACAGTTGAAAAAAACAGACGACAAAAAAACCAATCTACTTACAAATACACAAAGTCAGTCACTAAATAAATTAACACGAACGTTCAACAACATGTTCGGAACGAGACTAATCATAGCAAACATTACTAATAAAGAAACGGGTGCACGGAGAGACATTGATTTAAAAACAAAACTACAGAGTGATATATATATTTAAATGAGCTCTAAAATATTACAATATATGTTACTTAACTGCCCTACATCTGATCTAAAATTAATAGAATTTTTATTTTTCTTGATGTGGCACATCTTGAGGAACAATCTGCTTTTATAATTTTCTTCTATTTCTAATATTTTCACGTTGTCATAATCAAAGCAATGACCAGTGTTTTGATGATGTTCTACGACTGCACAAGAGTTTTTACCTAATCGGCAATCACTCTTGTGTTGTGTCAATCTTTGTTTAATCCACTGTGATGTCTGTCCAACATAGCAACCACAACACCCCCCACATGGAATTTTATAAATGACATTACTATGGTATTGTAAAGGTGTTTTATCTTTGATCCTGAAAAACAAATCCAAATTTTTAACTATGTTGTATTTCGCTATTTTAATGTGTGGAAAATTTTTGAAGCAATTTATTATCTGAGGTGATAACTTTTCCACAAAAGGAAGTTTTTTGAATTTTGTTTGTATATTGTTCTCCTTAGTTGTAGCATCTAAATTACTGTTATTATAAATCAATCTCTTGAGTATGTGCCTAGGATAACCGTTGTTAACAAATATATTGAACAGCTTTTTCAAATTAGGTTTCAGCAAGCTTTCATGGCTTATATGTGTGATTCTTTTCCTCATATTGATCACCATATTGTATTTTTGGCTACTTGGGTGATAAGAAAAATAATCAAATCATGAAAAACATACTAGTCGACCATGGTCAATTTCATACATTACATAAAGTGAACAAGGAAAATTCTTTAATAATTTAAAAAAATTATCAAACAACTTTCCAAGGAAACTGGTTATACGTATTCAGCAACGCAAAATCTGCATTCACAATCGAACGGTGAATTATAGAAATTGTCAAGTCACCCCGACTCAAAATCTGCATACAGCTGTTTCGATCTTATTAGATCTCATCAGTGCAGCTCATTTGACTCGGAGTGAATTAACAAATCTGTAATTGTTCCCCAATACAAATCGTGGTCAGTAACACTGGTCGGATAAAAATCCAGAGCGCCATCCCACCAAAGATATTGGGAAACAACAATTCACCGCTTAGACTGAAAATGCAGAAATTCGTCGCTCGAACACGTACCTCCTGATATGAAGATATCTACTCTACAACAGTGGTATATATGATTCCAAGGCACACTAACATAGTGATTTAAAACCTTTGGATATACCCACGAGAGCGCGCTCCGAATATTCTAGTCGCTTAATACGCAAAATACAACAATCAAATCATGAAAAACATACTAGTCGACCATGGTCAATTTCATACATTACATAAAGTGAACAAGGAAAATTCTTTAATAATTAAAAAAAATTATCAAACAACTTTCCAAGGAAGCTGGTTATACGTATTCAACAACGCAAAATCTGCATTCACAATCGAACGGTGAATTATAGAAATTGTCAAGTCACCCCGACTCAAAATCTGCATACAGCTGTTTCGATCTTATTAGATCTCATCAGTGCAGCTCATTTGACTCGAAGTGAATTAACAAATCTCTAATTGTTCCCCAATACAAATCGTGGTCAGTAACACTGGTCGTGAGGTACGTGTTCGAGCGACGAATTTCTGCATTTTCAGTCTAAGCGGTGAATTGTTGTTTCCCAATATCTTTGGTGGGATGGCGCTCTGGATTTTTATCCGACCAGTGTTACTGACCACGATTTGTATTGGGGAACAATTAGAGATTTGTTAATTCACTCCGAGTCAAATGAGCTGCACTGATGAGATCTAATAAGATCGAAACAGTTGTATGCAGATTTTGAGTCGGGGTTACTTGACAATTTCTATAATTCACCGTTCGATTGTGAATGCAGATTTTGCGTTGCTGAATACGTATAACCAGCTTCCTTGGAAAGTTGTTTGATAATTTTTTTAAATTATTAAAGAATTTTCCTTGTTCACTTTATGTAATGTATAAGAAAAATAGTTTATAAATCGCCCAGAAGCAGACTCTTTCTGGTACCAATCCAATATTATTGTATTGCTTGCAGTTCTAATAAGCCTAGTTTCCAAATATGGAACACAGCGATTCGTTTCAATTTCAACTGTGAATTGTGAGTTAATGTGGAAATCATTAAAAGTGTCCAATGTTACTTGGATGCTATCCGATGGTACAGCACATATGATGTCGTCCACATATTTATATAAAAATAGAATTTCAAAGGTTAATAAAGGAATCACGGTGTCAAGTAGATGATCTAGAACAATCTGGGCTAATATAGGACTGATAGGAGAGCCCATAGGTGTTCCAAAAATCTGTTTATAAAATTCACGATTAAAAATGAAATATGTATTATCGAAAATGAAACTGACTAACTGAACGAAATTTGTTTTTGATATATTGTTAAACTTTTCTATTTTGTGCCATTTTAAGTCCAATATATGAATTATAAGAGTAACAGAAATATTGGCAAACAACGAAATAACATCAAACGAAACCAAAACATAATCAGCAGGTAAAGAGAAATTTGAAATGAGGTCAACAAAAGTAAAAGTATCCTTAACATTATAGGGTGTGTCATTCTCAAAAGCACCCGCCAAGTATTTTGAAATATTATATCCTCAAAGTTGATCAATTCATCAAACTTCACCCTATTTAATTTTTTAATTTTGTTAAAAATAAAATTATGTCTATGATCTCGTCTGCGAGAAAATTCACTGATTATATCAACAGGAATAAGGGTCTGTAACTTAGTATTAACCTCGCTTATGCGCTTTCTAATTTTTGAAATATATTTGCTAACAACGGTTATCCTAGGCACATACTCATGAGATTGATTTATAATAACAATAATTTAGATGCTCCAACTAAGGAGAACAATATGCAAACAAAATTTAAATTTCCTTTTGTGGAAAAGTTATCACCTCAGATAATAAATTATTTCAAAGATTTTCCACACATTAAAATAGCGAAATACAACATAGTTAAAAATTTGGATTTGTTTTTCAGGATCAAAGATAAAACACCTTTACAATACCATAGTAATGTCATTTATGAAATTCCATGTGGGGGTGTTGTGGTTGCTACGTTGGACAGACATCACAGTGGATCAAACAAAGATTGACACAACACAAGAGTGATTGCCGATTAGGTAAAAACTCTTGTGCATACGTAGAACATCATCAAAACACTGGTTATTGCTTTAATTATGACAACGTGAAAATATTAGAAATAGAAGAATATTATAAAAGCAGATTGTTCCTCGAGATGTGCCACGTCAAGAAAAATAAAAATTCTATTAATTTTAGATCAGATGTAGGGCAGTTAAGTAACATATATTGTAATATCCGTGCACCCGTTTCTTTATTAGTAATGTTTCCTACGATTAGTCTCGTTCCGAACATATTGTTGAACGTTCGTGTTAATTTATTTAGTGACTGACTGTGTATTTGTAAGTAGATTGGTTTTTTTGTCGTCTGTTTTTTTCAACTGTTCGTATTTTACAATTGTAGATTTTCTCCTGAGGAAGTCAATAATGAATTGACGAAATATAGAGATTATAAACGAATAAGTTTTCTTTGTCACAAGACCGCTTCCTGACATAACTTTTTCTTTCAACGTATAGTACGGTCGATTTATAATTCTTTCTATATATATATATATATATATATATATATATATATATATATATATATATATATATATATATATATATATATATATATATATATATATATATAATAAAAACTTTAAAATAAAACACACTATCCTTTACTGTTAAATACAGTATGAGAATGGGCAAGGACATTTGTATGGGCTAGAGGGGGATAAAAAACATTCATGTCCCGATTAGTTAATCTCGGAACGCGCAAATTTATGAGAGAAATTAGAAATGAACAGTCAATAGAATTACTAAACATTTTGTATAAAAACATAATTCCCAAATATATTCTTCGAATTTCAAGTAATGGAACACTGAATCTAGTATTCAGCAACTTATAAGAAATGCCTCGTTCCAGATAAACTCCATCAGAGCTAAACCCTAAAAACTTTAAAAAATGTCTCCAAACCGATTCAATACTTTACATAAAACGCATATCCCGGATTCCAACACTAGCATATTCTAGTTTTGACCGAACTAAGGTATTGTATAAAAGCATAGTTGATTCAGATTGAGACAGCCATTTGGAATTTCTTATTACAAAACCTAAGGTTTTGTGAGAGCTAGAAATAATGTTATTTATGTGTGGCAAAGGTTAATTTTGTATCAAAGGTTACACCCAAATCCCTAAGTACATATCACTATTTATATTGAAATCGTAACTAAATAAGTTCTTTTTCCGAGTAAGAGACATTATGTTGCACTTAGAAATATTCAGCGAAAAAATTTCTTCACAACACCGATACAAATTTGAAATATCCTCCTGGAGAATGCAGCAATCACTCACTGTTGAAATTTTATGAAATTATTCACAGTCATCCGCATGAAGAAGAACAATACATTTCATATTGCAACAAATGTCATTCACAAAAATATTAAACAACAGCGGGCCGAAGACAGACCCCTGTGGAAATCCTGATTCTGCAATAAATTTCGATGACTTAAATGCATTATACTGAACTAACAGTTGTCTTGGGAATAGGTATGATAAAAAGAAGGTTACAAATTTGTTGTCCAAAGCAACTAAGCTTTCGAAGTAAGATGCCATGATCCACCCAGTCAGCACAAGTACGTCCTATGGACATTTTAAAAACGTCCTTTCTGGACATTCAGGACGTCCCGAGGACGTCCATTTCTGGACGACGGACGTCTTATGGACGTTTTGAGGACGTCCAATGTTACTAATCAGGATGTCCCGGGGACGTCCATTTTAGGTCCAAATAGGACGTAAAATGGACGTTCATTGGACCTAAAATTGACGTTTTCGGGATATTTAAAATATATTCATCTGACAAATTTAGAATCTTTCTACAAAGTGAAATAAGTACATACTAGCATATATTTTATTGGCACATATGTACAAGTTCATTATGCTTATTAAATCAAAATTTTTATGGTCTGCAAACCTGGCGCTCTCGAGATCGTTTGAGCCACGACTGCAAGGAATCTTCGGTTTCTTTTTGATTTCCGGCTTTGTTGGCTTTTTCTGTTCAATGATTAGGTACTTTCAATTTGGAATCTGAAAAAAACAAAATCTTGATATGTTCCAAGTATTTGCATTTATTTATCCTCTCAAAAACAAAATGAAGTGAGAAACTTCATTATCAATAGTAAGTGCAATCACATGGAAGCATACATCATTGTCAGTGTTGTCAGTGATTTGAAACAGCCAACATTATTACACTATTTTTTCAATATTTATAGTTATGCAATAATTCATGATTTCATAATATAAAATTACTTGCCTGTATAGTATATTACTAGTGAGAGGCTCCTCCGCCTATTAAATAGATCCGTGAAAACTATAGATCGATGAAAATATAGTTTCCCGAACCACGATGAGTGCAAAGTCTGTCCCTGCCTCTGTCGAACGGTACGCGACGCGTCAAGTGCTGAGCCCGTCCCTGCCTCTGTCGAACGGCCGCGCCATCTGCTCACGGTCAATCGTAGTTTGTGCGGAATCGGTAGAATCGGTAGAATACTACTATACTTCGAAACTTCTCGATAGAATTCGACCCGTCCAACTGTCGGCTCGAAAGGCGGTCACGTGAATTGAAGTCCATGTGAAGCGAAAATAGTTCTTAAGGGTCGGGAATGCAGCCGTTTTCGCGAATTTCGGAGAAACGTCAAACTTTAAACGTTTGATATCGAAAATCGGCGTCTCGGATCGAGGCGAGACGTAGCCTAAGCACTACGGAAAGGACGTGGGCGATCGACGGGGCCCTTCTGGCCCCGCGATTCGGGGCCGGTCTCTTTATCTCGGCTTTGTAAGTTTGTCATAATGCGGCCTTCGGCCGCCTGCATTTTGGGAAGTCCAAAATGGCAAACCAATTATTTATTTATTATTATATACTAGTGAGAGGCTCCCCCGCCTATTAAATAGATCCGTGAAAACTATAGATCGATGAAAATATAGTTTCCCGAACCACGATGAGTGAAAAGCCTGTCCCTGCCTCTGTCGAACGGTACGCGACGCGTCAAGTGCTGAGCCCGTCCCTGCCTCTGTCGAACGGCCGCGCCATCTGCTCACGGTCAATCGTAGTTTGTGCGGAATCGGTAGAATCGGTAGAATACTACTATACTTCGAAACTTCTCGATGGAATTCGACCCGTCCAACTGTCGGCTCGAAAGGCGGTCACGTGAATTGAAGTCCATGAGAAGCGAAAATAGTTCTTAAGGGTCGGGCATGCAGTCGTTTTCGCGAATTTCGGAGAAACGTCAAACTTTAAACGTTCGATATCGAAAATCGGCGTCTCGGATCGAGGCGAGACGTAGCCTAAGCACTACTAAAAGGACGTGGGCGATCGACGGGGCCCTTCGGGCCCCGCGATTCGGGGCCGATCTCTTTATCTCGGCTTTGTAAGTTTGCCATAATGCGGCCTTCGGCCGCCTGCATTTTGGGAAGTCCAAAATGGCGAAGCAATTATTTATTTAGTATTATATACTAGTGAGAGGCTCCATCGCCCATTTAATAGATCCGTGAAAAATATAGATCGATAAGAATATAGTTTCTCGAACGCCGAGGAGTGCTAAGCCCGTCCCTGCCTCTGTCGAACGGGCGCACAATCTAAACTGGCTGTCAATCTCAGTTCGTGAATAATCGGCTAGACACTACGATCTCATTGGGCCTCGCCGTGCCGAAACTTCTCGATAGAATTCAACCCGTCCAACTATCGGCTTCAAAGGCGGTCACGTGCATTCAAGTCCATGTGACACGAAAATAGTTCTTAAGCGTCGATAATGCAGCCGTTTTCGCGAATTTCGGAGAAACGTCAAACTTTAAACGTTCGATATCGAAGATCGGCGTCTCGGATCGAGGCGAGACGTAGCCTAAGCACTACGGAAAGGACGCGGGCGATCGACGGGGCCCTTTGGGCCCCGCAATTCGGGGCCGATCTCCTTATCTCGGCTTCGTAAGTTTGCCAAAATGCGGCCTTCGGCCGCCTGCATTTTGGGAAGTCGAATTTGGCGAAGCAATTATTTATTTAGTATTATATATATATATATATTATGCCTCTGCTCTGCTTTCACACCACAATACCAATTTGGATAACAGTTGGTATGAATGATGGAAATAAGACGATCAGTCCGTAATTTTGTTCAGAAGTACAAATTCCCCGTGCTCTATTTTATATATGGATAAATAACAATGATAAAATAACTTTAATAAAATAACACTGTTACGATTAGTAATCTTGAATATTAGGACTTAGAGACGCCAAGACGCCATCTTCTTGACACAGTGACACACACACACATCACCGCAGCACGCAGACGCGGAACGCAGAGCGGAATTTTGTTTTCCCAAGCATTTCATATAGACCAATCAGAACGATTTTGGCAATGGCGGCAAATTCGAATGAAATGAATATTTCCTTCCTCAAAAACACATGTGGTGAATTGGATATATTTTATTTTCTTCGTATTTTTGTCTATTGCCTGAGAAAAAACATCCTCAAAAGCTTGACAGCGTGAAGCAGCGCCTTCTAGGAGCTACATGAAAATTAAAGCCAAATTTTGATTTCCCACCCCGGGTGCCAAATTTCGTGCGAAAAACATAATTTTAGCAAAAGTAATTTAAAAAAAAATAAATTTCAACACCTTGTATCTCCTAAACGAAGCATTTTCGGACAAAAGTTTATATTGGCTTTTTTTCTTAAAATTGTCTCAGGTATACGTCATTCAAATATTTTGACGTACTTACTGTATATAAGACATAAATATGTATATATGTTTGATCCAATATCAAAATATAACTATATTATTATACCTACTCTATGTTCAATTGAATCTATTTTTCTTTAAGAACCGTAAATTGGATGTATTTAAGACGTTGGATTGTGGACGTCCCAAGGATGTCAATTTATGGACGTCTTAGAAACGTCCAGAAAAGGTCCTGGACGTTCAGACCAGAAATGGCCTTAAATGGACGTCTTCTGGACGTCCTGTGCTATCTGGGCAGTCTGTCAAAGGCCTTTGAAAAATCAGTATTAATCACGTTCACTCGCAAGGACTGATCAAAACCATCAGCAATATATTGTGTGAGGCAAGTTAGGTTAGTAGCTGTTGATCTACCGATAATAAATCCATGTTGTTCATTTACTATATGGGACTTCGCATGTGTGTTTAAAATATCGTGAAGAACAATTTCAAAAATGTTAGTAAGATTGTTAATAATAGTCATAGGTTTATAATTTTCAATGGAATCTTCATTTCCTTTTTTAAAAATTGGGCAGATCTTACCTTCCTTCCATACATTTGGAAATTTGACTGTACTTAAGGCAAAGTTAAAAATATATTGGAAGAGCAAAAGGACCAGCACAGTCTCCTAGTATAAAAGACGGAATTCCATCAGGGCCCGCTGTCATCTTAAATCTGCACTTTTTCAAAGCCTTATATACATCTTCCTCTGAAATAAATGGAACCAGCAACAGCGGAACACCAGATCCCAAGGAAAAGCATTCCGCATCAAAAGCCGAAGACTCGATGAATTACGATTTAACCCCTTGTTGCATCATGTGCCAAATATGGCACAAACCAATGTTTTACATCTCTTTAATACATACGTCAGAGAAATATTACTTTATTTATATATGAATTACCATTTCTGGCACATACAAACATATTTCCAAAGAGGCAGCTCCCTCTCTGTAATTGTTTCGCAGCTATATACGTTTTTCAAAATGGTGACGATGAATCAGCTGCTTGTCAGTATTATTGTAATGGCAGTACTCGTATTTTTGAATAATTGACATTTTTCATCTAAAAGTCACTTTGTGCCATATATGGAACATTATGCAATTCAAGTATATCTGACTTGAGCATATTGTGCCATATATGGAACATTATGCAGTTCAAAAGTATATCTGACTTGACCATATCTGCCGATTATAAATTTAGAAGATGTGAAAGAAATCTTTTTCTGATATATTATGGATCTAGGGTTGCCAACTCTCGACAGGACTAACCCGGGAGAATTTTATGAATCCACCAAGTGGGGGGTGTAAGAAATTGTCAATCAATTTTAAATTTATATTCAACTTGCTTTCGAGCAGTATCTAATATTTGACGGTTTTTCACCATAAAATCATAATCATCAAAGATCGAAGTTTTGTTACAGCGACGGTTACGTATAATTTCAGAAAAACCGGAGAAATTATTGTAACCCGGGAGGTCGGGAGGATAACCATTATTACCGGAGTCTCCCGGGCAATCCGGGAGGGTTGGCAACCCTATATGGATCCCAAGTTATTTTATGCATAAAAAAATGTAGTTATACATAATTTTAATCAAAATGAAAGTGAAGACAATATATCAGATGAAGATGAAATATTGGCTGTATAAAATATTTTTAGTTCATGTTGTATGCTGTGCCATATTTGGCACAAACCAGTTTTTCTTTTTTTTTTTGACAAAGAATATTGTGCTTTATTTTTTTAAATACTTTTCTAATGAAATATATGTCTTTTTCCCACTGTACCTTTTTTTTAATCAATTTAAAAAAAATCATGCATTAAGGGGTTAAAATAACTGGCAAATGCATTGACGATATCCTCAGGACTGTTCAGTTCCTCATAAATAAAAGAGGAGGTTAGAGCAGAAGCATTTCGTAAGTTATTTACATAGGCCCAAAATTTGGAAGGATCGTTCGTAAGGTTCCTTTCGAGAAACTTTACTTAGTTTGAGTGTGATACAGTAATATTCTGCTAAGTCCTCTTTTTGAGAGTTCTATAATTATCTAAGGCCTCCAGATCACCACTTAATCTGTATTTACGATATGATTTATTCTTTTGCCGTAAATCTCTAACAATTTCAGATGTAAACCAAATGGGGTATCTTGAAGGCTTAGATGATACACTTGGCACAGTTGCATCAAATATATAATCTAGTGAGGAACAAAAATGATCACAGGCTTGGTTTACATCATTGTAACCTTTTAAACATGACCAATTCATATTTAATAATTGATCATATAGTCCATGAAAATTAGCTCTCCTGAAGTCCAAAGATGACTGAATATTCGTCTTCAACTTAAAGGACGATGAATCAAAATTTAACAAAAGAAATTCCAATGGAGGATGGTAACCGTCTACAGGTACCAATGCATTCAATGCTTCACTAACCGAAACGGGACGGTCTACTCATCACAAAGTCCAATATTCCACCATTCGCATTCAACACTTCATTATATTGAGTAAGTTCCAGATAATTCATAAAGTTTTGAAGAGAAACCAGTAATATGTATATATATATATATATATATATATATATATATATATATATATATATATATATATATATATATATATGTATATATATATATATATATATATATATATATATATATATATATATATATATATATATATATATATATATATATATTATATATATATATAAATATATATATATATATATATATATATATATATATATATATATATATATATATATATATATACAGGGCTATTCAAATTCGAGTATATGCATGGGGATTTCGATAACGAAGAGAGATAGAGCGATGGTTAAATGGGGGCAAAGTAGCATATTTCAGAGGTCAGTTATATGGATTAAAGAAATCTGATCTAGCTCCTTTAGTTCTGGAGTTATATAGGAAAAATCGAAAATTTCGAAATCCTTTTTTTGCCTATATCTTTTTATTTAATGAGTTGTTTTCAAAACAATTGTCACTTTGCCATTGCCACTTTTTGTAGGCTATCTAAATATCTGAATAGAAATTATATACAGGGTGTCGTATAAATTGGGCCACCCTCAACTTTCAATTTTCAAATACGGACCTGGATTTTTTATTGCATTTTTTTGAAAGCCAAGAGTCATGTTTCATATTGAAGTAGTATTTTCATCTAAATTACAGAGTGTTCTGGAAATATTGAACTATTACCATTAAAATTTCAACATTTTTTAAAAATTGCAGCTCTAATTAAAAAAAATATCATAGAATAAGGTATAAAATGCCTAGGATTTGGAAGATAATCAACATTATTCGACGAAAAATGTCTTCTTCAAGAATTCAACCACAATTCAGTTCACGCAACCCATGATCAATGTACGAAAATATGAAATTCTTCCCAGTACGTACATGTATGTGCATATAATCAATGCCCATACAAAATAATCTTCCAATAGAAATCTTCATACTCCAGACACCAATTTGGAAATATTTCATTGTTACTCACTTTTCGAACTACCTATATATGTTTCATATTGGCGTTTTATTTTTATATAAATCATAAAGTGTTTTGGGAATATTGAACTGATACTAGTGATATCTCATCATTTTTTAATTCCATAACAACTCTAATTGAATAATATCAGAGAATGAGAGGTGAATCAGACAAATTGATTCCTTAAGAAAAATCAATTTCAGAATTTCAAGATTATCTAGTCTCACTACTTGTTCGGAATAACAATAGAATAAAATCAACATTCCCGAGAGACATTTTATTTCTTTACCATAATGTAGCATTGGTAGAATAATTATTGATCCCAATGTCGATTCACCTCAGTAGGTATGAGAAAGATCTGTTGTATGTATTCTGCTGAGAACTCACAAACATAATCTGTCACAAACATTATTGATCACATTGACACATATTATTGATCATATAGGTTTTTATATTTTATAACTTATCGCACAAGAACATGTTCAGTTATTATCTAGAATTGAAATAAGTCATTATGAGTAATCATAATCGAATTAAATGTTCGAATTGACGACCTTCTCGACCAGACATTTAGTCGTTTTTTGAAGTTATTATTCGCTCTCAAAATATCTCTTCGGCGTAGTGATGCGCAAGCGTTCATGATTTTAATTCTTAAATCTTCTATATTTTCAATTTCGTTTTGATATATTCTATTTTTTAGTGTACCCCATAAGAAAATGTCAAGCGGAAACACGAATGCTCCTATTATTTCTGTAGAAAACGTTAATCATATCTCTTTTCTGCTCTATGGGGAAACCCATTTTCAGTACTATCAGATTTTTCATTAGATACCAACGATAATTTCCAAGAAACTGTCAAAATAATGACAAGTGAGGTGAACTAAATAGTTATTTTTCAAAGCGTACTATGAGAATTCAAATAGTTTAATCATAATTGTTGTATACAGCAACAGAATGCCCATGAATTTGCTGAAAAATGTAGGTAGTTCGGAAAGAGAGTATCAATGAAATATTTCCAAATTGGTGTCTGTAATATAAAGATTGCCAGTCGAACGTTTTTTGTTTGGGCAATTATTATATGCACATACACGTACTAGGAAGAATTTCGCATTTTCGTACATTGATCATGGGTTGCGTGAACCGAAATGTGGATGAATTCTTGAAGAAGACATTCTTCGTCGCATAATGTTGATTATCTTCCAAATCCTAGGTATTCTATACCTTATTCTATGATATTTTTTTTAATAGAGCTGAACTTTTAAAAAAATGTTGAAATTTTACTGGTAATAGTTCAATATTTCAAGAACACTCTGTAATTCAGATGAAAATACTACGTGAATATAAAACATGACTCTTGGCTTTCAAAAAAATGTAATAAAAAATACAGGTCCGTATTTGAAAATTGAAAGTTGAGGGTGGCCCTATTTATACGACACCCTGTATATAATTTTTATTCAGATATTTTAATAGCCTACAAAAAGTGGCAATGGCAAAGTGACAATTGTTTTGAAAACAACTCATTAAATAAAAAGATATAGGCAAAAAAAGGATTTCGAAATTTTCGATTTTTCCTATATAACTCCAGAACTAAAGGAGTTAGATTAGATTTTGTTTATCCATATAACTGACCTCTAAAATATGCTACTTTGCCCCCATTTAACCATTGCTCTATCTCTTACCGTTATCGAAATCCCCATGCATATACTCGAATTTGAATAGCCCTGTATATATATATATATATATATATATATATATATATATATATATATATATATATATATATATATATACCATATTCAAAAACGCTTTTGGTAAGTCACTGTTGATTTAACATTTTCGATTTTGGTATAATCCACTAGTTCCATAAATAAACAAAGAGTTGAGACAAATATTCAACATTTTATTCTAAGAAATATAAATGTATTTTGATATTAATGTATTTTCTTCTTATTATTTTTCTTATTTTTGCTTCGTCTCAGAAGTCCTACTAAAGTGCTCAATGTGAGCCTCACTATTTTGTAGATCATGAAAATTGCAGCAAAAATCACTGCGAAGACATCTAGCATGAAATATTCATACAGAGCAATATCGGCACTTGGACTCCTCAAATGTTGGGCGCCTTTGTGACGTATGATGTACTCACACCACCAAATTATCTTCTCCATTCCTGACTGAGACTGGTCTAAGAAAATACGGCGAAGTTCCTGCGCCCTTGCACGGTATCTAAAACACATTTATATAGGTTTATACATATATATATATATATATATATATATTGTGAGGATGGTCCTAGGTCCTCTTAATGAAACACAGGGTTCTACTCTTAAATCTTCTTTATTGGGAGGTTCATACTCTTGATGGCTTAGAGACTCTCGTAGGACTGACGATCGGATCCGCGACAATATTTAACGGAGGTTTGTCTTAGTA
The DNA here is from genome assembly GCA_030704885.1 of Cynegetis impunctata. Lineage (NCBI taxonomy): Eukaryota > Metazoa > Arthropoda > Insecta > Coleoptera > Coccinellidae > Cynegetis > Cynegetis impunctata. Next base: position 601,447 of record JARQZK010000764.1, read on the forward strand.
GAGTCAGCACTTTAAGGTTTACTTAATATAACGAATATGCGGAATAGCAACAATTCGGGTTTACTGGTCTAGAAATAATGCGATGACCCGTTGGACTGTCGCAACACTTCCTGTATAATGACCTCGACTAAATGGGTGAATTAACATATAAATATTACAAAAGTATCTTATCACTACACCTCCCCTGGCAGAGTAAAAAAAAAAGAAAAATTTTTTTTAAATATGACTTTTCTTTTTTTTTTCAACTTATTTTAGTTATTTTTTTTTTCTCTACTATTACACTAATTCTATTTACATTATTGATAATAAGGTACACTATTTCACACAATTACTAAGTCATTTTTTTTCTCAAAATTATACATATTTGACGTACTGCGCTGATCGTAAGAATCTTTTCTTTAACATTTTGCTTGAATTAAATTTTGACGTTTAAGTTCCCAAGGGTAATTATCAAATGAATACAGAGGATCGACATTTTCATAGGTGTTTGAAGCTAATAGTTTAGTATGAGTTGTAGGTACATCATTTATAGAACATTTTTCAAGAAAGAAATTTTTTTTTAATAAATAGGATAGCTCAAGTATTTCTTTATTCGAAGCTGCAGCTGCTTTTCCTTTAATAATTATTAATTTATATATATATATTGCTTTGTGCGCACAATATTTTACAGTCTTTCAGCGACGCGCGAAGCTTAGATGATCAGTTTAGTAGGGTGATCAGTCCTGGTAGACTTAGTGACATTTTTGTTACCTCATTTTTTTGTTTTAAATTCCTTAGCTCAAGTCTCTGTTGTGAAATTAAATTGACAATTCATTTGTTGGATATTACTACTTGTATTAGGATTACTATAATTACGATCAGCGTCAGTATCAAGATTAACATTAAATTCTAATTCTAAATTATCGGCATTTCTTTTTTATATAAACTGTACAAAAAAACAAAAAAAACTCCGAAACGCTTCGAAAAAGGTTCCAAAATTTTCATAAATTTGGAGAAAAGTTCAGTATCTAAATTACTATTTAAGTTTAATACTAAAATTTCGGCATTTTCTTCATTAATATCGTATTTATAAATAAAATTGTTCAATTAAAGTTTCAAAATATTTTTAAAATTTAGAGAGTTCACTTATCTTATAGGACGTAAAACTTCGTCTTTTCGCTTTTCCGTATCTGTCATTCCTTAGTAGTCCTTCGGCATTCGTAATCGTCACTATTCACTTTAGTTGTCACTTTTTCACATAAGGCACTTAGTTTGTCTTATATTAGTTTATTTTTGTTCAATCACTATTTAGTTTTTATTAACACAGTACTATTACTTTTTCATTCCTGTCGCTATTCTTTTCTTTCCATTTTGGACAGCATTTTTTTTTTCTTTTCTTCCTCTTCATTGTCGTCCTGGTTTTCACACGATAGTTTTTTTTCTCAAAAAAAAACGAAGCCGATATCACGACACTTTTAGCATAACTTGTTTTTTGTTTTTTCAGTTGCCTCTTATAATGGCACTGGCAGGATCGCCATGTGAGGATGGTCCTAGGTCCTCTTAATGAAACACAGGGTTCTACTCTTAAATCTTCTTTATTGGCAGGTTCATACTCTTGATGGCTTAAAGATTCTCGTAGGACTGATGCGTAGATGATGATGTAGAAATAATGCGATGACCCGTTCGTTGGACTGTCGCAACACTTCCTGTATAATGACCTCGACTAAATGGGTGAATTAATATATAAATATTACAAAAGTATCTTATCACTACAATATATATATACATATATTATACATATATATATATATATATATATATATATATATATATATATATATATATATATATATATATATATATATATATATATATTGGTTCAAATTTGAATAATTCTTGGAGAGATATGACACCCTTAAATCAGAAATAATTTTCTAATGAAATAAAGAATAATTTTTTTTAGCTTAATATCACATAATTATGGGGTGTGACAAATCCTAGAAAAGGGATAATTGATATTTCATGAATAATGTTCGTAAGAGATATCAAAACATATTCAAATTTCAGTTAGAACCTATGGCTACAAAGATACGCTGCTTACATATTTTACTCTTGATTCTTTGGATTCAACAAAGTTGGTTTCCCAAGAATGAGTAATTGTTCTTAGAGATATAATTTGTTTTTTTATTAATGTTTAATGTCATTCGAAATCCCAGATCATTATCACTACGGAACAGTTACATTTTAGTTCACAATGGAAGGTATTTGTTACAAAAGGAAAGTATTACCTAATATATTTAGATTGAATTGATTAAGTTGGTGTTCTGTAAAAATTTGATGGCATCTTTCAGTTTTTCAATGTCTTTTCCTAGGACCTAGGGCCTCTTGTAGGGAGTTCATCATACGAGTTTGTTCTCGTTGGAGTTGGTAATTCGGACAGTTCACAAGAATATGGTTAAGGTTTATGCTTCGGTCACATTCTCTGCATATTGGAGCATCTTCTCTATCCAGCAGATGGTCGTGAGCGAGCCTTGTACAATCTTGTCGCAGTCGCGATATTTTGACTTGCTGAAGACGATTAGTGGGAAGGGTCATCACTTGGATTAGGTTTGATTGGTTGCAAAAAAATGTTCTTTTGCCGCCTTTTTGATTTCCATAAGCATTGGACATTATATGATGCGCATATTTTCATATCGTCATCTGTATGAGGGTGAAGTAATCTATTTACATTCTTTGATAACCATTCTGCTACTTAGTCTGCCTAGTAGTTTTCCTGAATTCCAGTGTGCGAGGGAGTGTACATAAAAATTATGGTTGCATCAGAATTCTCTATTTGCTGACGTTAGTTGTTTTCATTCACATTGTCGGTATATATTTTCTGGAGTGACCATATTGAAGATAAAGAATCTGCGCGTAGACAATAATTCCTTGCCTGAGTGATTTCTTCCAAAATGTAGAGTAGTGCTTGGTATATGGTCATCAGCTCACCACTGAATATAGAATATTTGGTAATGCAGTACATGTTTATAATAGTTGGAGTTACTACTGATAGTCCAATATTATTGTCAGCTTCATTTTTGGAAGCATCGTATATAAGAAAGTATTCTCCTCATATCTAAGTATCCTGCGAATATTTTCCGTATTATTGAGGGCTGTACTTCCTTCTTATTGCACTAGGAAATCTGCAGTTCCGTTTTTGGGTTGCTCATTGTCCAAGGTTCTGAGGAAAAATCAAATTTTATGATGTCTGGGGTTTCATAGGCTTACTTTGTTATATTTCTATTGAGTCTTTCGTAAAATGGAGAAATTATGTTCGAATTGGAAGCATATATTGATGAGAAACGAGATGACCTCAAAATGGGTCCATTACAATGATTAGGGATAGATAATATTTTACCAGCATACACGAGGCTATTCGTATTCCATGTTGAAGAGGCACTTCACCAAGCAAAGCACAAAGAGAGGCGATAGGGGTGGTTGGGAATGCACCCACTACAAACCTCAATGCTTTTTTTCTGTATTATTTACAGTTTTGAGCCAGTATTCTGTATTCGATTTTAGTTCGTATTAAACATCTACATATTCTTGAAAGGCAATTTAGATGAATCCCCAGTGTTGTCTTTCCAGGATTCTCAGTTAGTTCAAGTGTTTATTACAACTTATCTCGATATTTTCATATTGATTTTTCCAATTCATCTTGCTATCGAAACGGATACCTAGGTATTTGACGTTATCGGTAAATTGTAGTGCGTTTTCACCCGTATAATTTTTGTTATTAACTTTTTTGGAAAATATGCTCCAAATAATATTTTATGATTTTTTGCCCTGTTATTCACGTTGGAAGACATATTGTTCATGTTTCGAGTAACGCCAAGGCTGTGCAGATGCAAAACGACAATAAATATCAATATTAGCGCCGTTGCATTGTATATTTTGATTATGTGACAGTTTTGAAATCGATAATCATTCGACTAATCATTCACTCAGTTGAAAATTAATAGTTATTTAATAAACTAGTTTATTAATGACAGCGATTAATGGTTGAGATATTTTAACGCGTGAGCGGAGCGTGCGCGTTAATAGTTCGAGACCATTAATCGCTACATTAATAAACGAGTTTATTACAAGATTTTTCCGTCGACCCCATCATGAATTGAGTATAAATTCTTGATTGAAATAAATTTTTATTTTGCATGACAGATACACTTGACACAATATGAATTTCTATGTTCATTTCGATATATTTATATTTATGCTCCCGATGGAACAATTTGAGAATTTCATAGATGGAATATTAGACATGCGACATTCTGAATAGTTAACATTACCTACAATATCCGATAAGGAATATGTGGAACTGGTGGAAGCTGAAGTGTTATTTACTTTCGAACGATTATTGCATAAAATTTTTACCGCAGTTTTTACTTTATTTTGTATAGAGTTAAATTTTTCGATTTGAATTATGAATTCCTTTTCTCTGTGGAATAACAGTACAGACACAGAATAATTCAACTATTGCTCATCCGTGCTGAATACTTCTGTGTTTGGTTGCCCATGACAATCATACATTAAAATAGGAGAAATTGCACATTAAAATGGGTCATTAATGATCAATTTCGTGTACGTTAAAGTAAGCTTTTATTTAGAGGTCGACGGAAATATATATTACTGTTTCTTTCTGGTCGAAATAAGTCCTTCGTATTCTTAGAAGTCGAACACGGGAAAATTTAAATTTAAATTACACCAAAACGATACATCAGATAGCTTATTTCAAGAAATAACTTCAGAAAATACTACTTTGATGAGTACCTATGTGCCAGAAATGGTGAATTTGTCTAAAAGAAAATAACCCACTGTTTGAAATCAGGTGAATTAAAAGAATGAAGAAAATTTGAATGCGTATCTTTCTGCTTCTGGTTACCAACTAAAATTTTTCAAATTTTTCTGATACCTCTAATATCATAAGAAAAACACATGTTATTTTAACGTTTACCTATTATATTTGACGGTGGCAAAATATTACAACAAGAAATTAAATTAGGGCGGAGGATAGATAATTCTTTCAGGAAACTTGCTCAATCTACATCAGGTATTAAACATATTCAGCAGTGGAGAATAATTTGCGCCAATTTGTTCGTTGAGTAACAGATCAGAATTCTTATACCTGTTAATTTCTAGGGCTTCCCAAAAGTTTAATTTCAATCCCCTTTTCTCTCTTTGTGAAATATGGAAATCTTTATTAAATGAATGATTATCATCTAGCAAATGATTGGAATAATTAGAATTTAACTTATTGTTTAGGAAGCAGCTCTCATGTTCTATGATTATTTTTCGAAATTTCTATGTTTTCTACCTATATACATTTTGTTACAATAACCAGATGATAATTTTTAGACACCCGATTGTGAGAGATTATTTGTTTTTGATTTATTGTTTTTCATAAATTGGCTTAAAGAATTATTTGTACGGTGAGCGATGTTGAAATTATAATGTGAAAGAATTGATCTTAGTTTTTCACTACGGTTGCCTATATAAGTTAAAATACAGAATTTCTTTTCAACATCGTTGGATAGCGGAAAAATTGTTCGATTGCTAAATTTTCATGTATCACATCACATAGAAATTTTGGAAAAAGAATTAATGTACAAAAGCGCTGCTTTGTATACAATAAGAGAGATTCTAATTATTCCAATCATTTGCTAGATGAGAATCATATATTTAATAAAGATTTCCATATTTTATATAGAAAGAATAGGTACAAGAATTTTGATCTGTTACTGAACGAACAAATTGACTGAAATCATTCTTCACTACTGAATATATTTAATACCTGATGTAGTTTAAGCCAATTTGCTGAAAGGATTACCTACCCTCCACCCTAATTCAATTTTTTGTTGTAATAATTTTGCCCTAGGTACGAAATTTTTTTTGTAGAACTAAAATATCAAGATTTCTGTATTTCATTCTATCCGAAGAAGCCACCGTGTGGTGAACCGCCGCGTCATATATAATAACTGTTAAAATGAAACATGTGCTTTTCTATAAATATACCCCGTCTGGGGTAGATGTTGATACTTCGATGCTTCGTGAACTCTTATAACCAGCTCCGCTAGGAGGTTTGTTTGATTAGTTTCAAATAAATGTCCTAGTTCACTTCATTTTATTGCCACGAACGTGTGTCGTTAACACGAATAATTCTGTTTTCCATTCATTTGCTACCTGTAAAAGGTATAAAATTGGAGCGCTTGTTACTTGCGGCGTGTGAATGTTGAATTACATCAAAATGGATGTATCAAAATTACTCTTGCTTAGCGATTAGAGTAACCACCTTCGGGTGTCAGGGCGTACGAGTTTTCGTTGCCGAAATGTTTTCTTCTATTCTGAAAGATGTGGTTCAATTGTTTCCGACTGGTGGCGCTGTGTCATATTTATATGTCATGGAGTTACTGGAAGAAATATGTATGACCGTTTGAAATGTTGGTTTGGTTATCACTCTTGGTGGATGGATGATACTGATGAGCCCCGATAAGGGCGAAACAGTCTGTCTATCAATTTCCATCGATTGTGATAAACAAATTATCATTTCGAACAATTACCGTCTGGGGTAGATGTTGATATTTCGATGCTTCGTGAACTCTTATAACCAGCTCCGCTAGGAGGTTTGTTTGATTAGTTTCAAATAAATGTCCTAGTTCACTTCATTTTATTGCCACGAACGTGTGTCGTTAACACAAAGAATTCTGTTTTCCATATATATATATATATATATATATATATATATATATATATATATATATATATATATATATATATATACAACGGCGTATCCAGGGGGGGGTCATGGGGGTCACGATCCCCCCTGAGCTGGTTCCAGGACTTAGGTGGACCACTAATTGAACATAATGATTTTATCTATATATTTTGTTACCATACAGATTTTATGTAACTACATGCCTTCAATATTTAATTAATTTAATATAATATAATAACTTTTTATTATACTTCTTTGAAATCACCTTATTTTCATCTATATAAGTAGACAATATTGTGAAATGGGCTTTTTCGGGCTAGCGCACGGAAACAGCGCACGGAAAAAATTTGAGAATAACCATGGAAATGAAGCATACATGCCTGTATATCAGAATTGTTTATTCCCTGTCAATCAAATGTATGCCAACAAAATGAACGCAGAAAAAAATCCCGAAATTCCTGATAATATCCTAGAGCAAGCGGCACAAGCGACCGCGAATTTATTACCAGTAAAATCCAGTTTATTTTGTCGAAAAAGCTAAATCTATGAAATCTTCCACGTTATGGAGTCGATTCTGAATGCTAAAGAGTTGTTTGGCCATAAAAGATAATGACATCAACAAATATCCAAAAACTATTGCTTTCCTAAAGCATCAAGCTGTACGATATATTCCAAAAAAGTCCAAAGATTTGACAGCAGAACAAGTAACAAAATTTTTATGTGAAGCTCCAGATGAACAATATCTGCTACCAAAACCAATTTTAGTGTTTGGGATCTTTGGTGCGTGTCGAAGAGATGATTTAATACGTTTAAATTTAGATGATGTGGTAGATAACGAGCCCTTTCTTGTCGTGTTTTTATGAGATGGAAAAACTCATACATCAAGAAGTTTTACCATTACGAATGAAGGATTTACATTTGAGCCTTGCACAATTTATCCTAAATATGCAGCTCTACGACCTAAAACTATGAACAGCCAAAGATTATTTGTTGCATATCGAAATAGAAGATGTTACAATCAGCACGTTGAATGCCATACCATCAGTGGTGTTCCGAAAATTGTTGCCGAATACCTAAAACTAGATGATCCCAGAAAATATACCGGGCATGGACTAAGGCGTTCTTCGGCAACCATGTTGGTGGAAAGCGGCGCTGATTTACTCACTCTGAAAAGACACGGAGGGTGGCGTTCTTCCAATATAGCAGAAGGATATATAGAAGAGTCTATACAAAGAAAAACTGAGGTATCACGTAAACTGTTTAACCCTTCTCACTTGCAAAATACAGCAACTGTATAATTCGTTCGAGAAAATCAAGACATTTGCGAAGAGTCTGCTTCAGTAACTGTAGTTTCACAAATTGAAACTCCAAAAGGACTGAACCTGTGCAATAACAGTATTTGTTAACTCTGCTTTGATAGTATAGTTATAGTTAGTTGATTTTCAACTCTTACTCTAGTAGTTCCAAGTTTTTTCATTCCTACAACTGTGAAAAGTTTCCAAGTGTTCCAAGTTTCTTCTGTGTCTTTGTTATATAATATTTTATTATTATGTTTTGATTTTCAACGAAGTACAATAAAAAATATCGTTCATTACACGTCCAGAAATGATTTTTCCGTGCTTGCATGAATTGTCACACGCGCACGGAAAAATCCCTATTTCCAGACTCGTAATGAAATATACTATTGTCTGATGGCAAACGTTTGGGAACGAACGCATCGAAAATTTGAATTTTACTGCGCCACACTTGTGCGCGCTTGTTTGTTGGAAACCCTTGCCGTATCACCTCTTCACTTTTGCGGAGTTTTGCGTAATACCCCTCGACATACCTCTAGCTGTTATGACAAATCATTCACCACGGTTATGGAATACAAATAGGCTGCCTCATTCCGTGCGTGATACCAAGCTAGTTAGTCGAGTACTTAGCGTACGCTGGCTAGTATTTGGGAGGTCTCGGGTTCAAACCCCGGGGCCGACTGGTCTGCCATGAGTTTTTTTTCGGAGGTTTCCTCATGGTAATGTAAGTCACTGCTTGCAAACTTATAAGGCGAATGGTGGGCCAGTATTAATCCTCTGAACCCTACCCACACTTCCTATGTTTCATAAATTTCCCGTCTCACCTATCCTTAATGCACTTGTACATACAAGTGTATTCTCTGATCTGGCTGAAGGAGTTAATCCCAAACTCAAGCTGCCCGCCTCCCTGACTCATACTTCAGGGAGGAATGAAACACGTGTGTTTCCTTTTCCTTTCCTTCCGTGCGTGATAGTGCTTCTCTGGATGTCTTCAAGGGAAGATGGCAATATGTATGTGTATATGTACAAGATATTATGTGTTAAGTTTTTCAAGTGTACACTGAAGAATAAATATTTTTAAGTACAGTACTTACGTACATTAATAAAATACCTACTTTTTACTTGTATCTATTGTTATCAAAATTAAATTATAAGTTCTTGACTTGACCACGACTATGTGACCCCCCCCTGGCGCCAAAGCTGGATCCGCCCTTGTATATATATATATATATATATATACATATATATACATATATATATATATATATATATATATATATATATATATATATATATATATATATATATATATATATATATATATATATATATATATATATATATATATATATATATATATATATATATATATATAATATCTGATACGAAATTGAGAAATTTTGCAGAAATCAAATGTACGAAAATTGCACAGTTCTGTTATTTAATCATTTATCACAGACCTGCAATTTTCGTACATTTGAAATTGGCAGCAGTCTCATTTTCATATAATTAGCATTAAAAACATGCCTATTCAAATATGCAGCTCTTTACAGCACATAATTTTATTGTGTTACTTACTTTCCATCGCCAGTCACTTTTAAAATGGTATCTCTCAGAATTTCCTTTCTCAGTGACTTAGGAGGTATAGTTTCTGCCATTCCGTGTTTTGTGAGTATTTTTGCATTCATTGGTTGATCACCTAGGAATGGAATAATAACCAAAGGAACTCCATTAGAAATTGCTTCTTCAGAAGATTGAAGACCTCCCTGAGTAACAAACGCCTTCACATTCGGATGAGCTGTAAATTATGTAATAATATATATATATATATATATATATATATATATATATATATATATATATATATATATATATATATATATATATATTATATTATATATATATATTATATATATATATATATATATATATATATATATATATATATATATATATATCTATAGTGATTTTCAAAAAGTTTGAATCATATGAAAAACATTTTTATTATCCATTTGTCAGAAAATTTTATTTAAGATAAAATTTGGTACCTTGTGAAAAACTTCAATTTGGGTTGTTAAAATTGTAAATGTCCGAACAGTGTACAGGGTGTCCCATTTTGGGTAATTTTGAATGGTATCTCCGTTATTTTTGAAGATAGAGGTTTGCGGTTTTCGCGACACTATGCTACTTTTTCGTGAAACTGAAGATGCCGTCAACATAATTTTAATAGCCCTTTTAGTTTTCAAGATACAGGGCATTTTTGAAAATGTTGCATTGTGGGATCCCCGTCGTATCGCCGTTATCCTTCATCTTATCAAAAAGGATATATAATATTCTTATAGATTTTTTTCCGTAGAAGGCAGTGGTGTATATAATGTTTGTTACATATTTACTATTTTCGAGTTATAAAGCAAACTTTTGTTTTTGAAAATGGAATACCCTGTATATTGATAGGCTATAAAATTCGCCCTTTTTTACCTTTTCAAAAATATATGATAGTATAAACTTTTTCTCAGAAACGCGCAAATAAAGGACAATTTTTTGAAAGTAAAGGCAGAATTTAATAGTAGGCCATGGATATTATTCACGACAAGAAACAAAAATAAATGTCAAACTAATATCATCGATTTTTGGATTGACTTTTGGTTTATGAAGGTGTTTATTCCCGTTTTTTTAGTATCATTATTTAATTCTTTTGAATAATCCAGAGTATGGAAATTATGAAAAATATGATATGCTGGTATGTTTTATACAAAGTAATGAAAATTCTGAAGAAGCTTCGAAATTATATTTGCTAAGGTAAGTAAGCTATAATGCCTAGGAAGGCCTCTATTATCATTTTAATTCTTTTCTTGTGAGATATCCAGAAAGAAGACAACCGTTTATTGAGTTATTGTCTCGTTTAAGAGCAAATTTAGTTGAGCACGGATCATTTGTGCACCCGCGTGCTTAAATATACAACAAAGAGAACATATAGAAGCATATATAGAAGCAATACCTTTGTCCTAATAGAAAAATTTAGAAGGAAACTGGTGTGCCAAAAACTGACAGCATTGTAGAACTTCGAGAGGCAATTCATTTAGCCTTTAGAAATCTACGAATGAGAACAAGGGTTCTTTTAAACGCCATTCAAAGAATTACAAAGATGTGCCAATTTTGCATCAGAAAAAATGGTTGTCAATTTGAACATCACCTCCAGTTTTTTTTTAATAATGTTATTTTTTTGTTTGTAGTATTGTTACTTTACGCTTCAAAACCGTTGACACAAACTTAGAAACTGTTAGAAAAAAATCTATAGGTATTTTTTAAGTAAAAGATACCTATATGCAAGGTATCCAATTCTTCGTTAGTAATATGTAACTTTCACTTGTTCATTGTTGTTATACGTGGCCTTCTATTGATTTATGCATTAAATTTCAGAAAATTGTCATTCATTTGCGCGTTTCTGAGAGAAAGTTTATACTATCATATATTTTTGAAAAGGTAAAAAAAGACAAATTTTATAGTCTATAAATATACAGGGTATTCTATTTAAAAATATATAAGTTTGCTTTATAACTCAAAGCTAGTAAATATGTAACAAAAATTATCCACACCACTCTATTTTACGAAAAAAATCTATAAGAATGTTATATTACCTTTTCGATGAGATGAAAGATAAAGCAAAATGCAACATTCTCAAAAATGCCCTGTATCTTAAAAACTAAAAGGGCTATTAATATTCTGTTGACGGCATCTCCAGTTTTACGAAAAAGTAGCACAGTGTCGCGAAAACCGCAACCCTCTATCTTCAAAAATAATGGAGATACCATTCAAAAGTACCCGAAATGGGACATCCTGTACAGGGGAGAACAGAATATACAAATTTGGATCAAGAGTAAACTACTATTTTTTGTTTTGCATTATTCAAAAGTGATTGCTAATTTGAAAAGAGACAGCCACTAATGTTTATATATCAACCTATTCATTATCTAACTGTAACTCATTAGGTATTTAATAGATATGCAAAACTTACATAAAATAGCTTGTTGTGGTAACCACTTCCTTAGTATAACATTTTTCGGTTTCCCAGGGAAATCTTCAGATTCCCACTTACATAAGACAACATATGGTAATTCACCTAGAGCTTCCAATATTGTTTCTTTGACGTTTCCTTGAATGTGATCAAATCTTACATTTGTCCCCAGACTAAAATAGACAGCGCCATCTTTTGCATCATCAAGTATTTCCTGGAGATCCTGAAAAACACGATGGATACTGAAATAGTTATTTTCCTAACAAGTGCGGAAAGTGATACTTTCCCGCACGCGACTGCAGTTGACCCGGGGGCAAGCAGTCAAGTGCGGGAAAGACACTTTACGCATGAGTTAGGAACATTATTTTTTCTACGACCGTATATACAAAAAAGTATACCATTTTTCAAAAATTATTTTATTCCAACAAACATAATAATATACAAAACTTTAACCAAAAACTACTAATTATTATAAATATTATCGTTGAAAACACAATTTGTTGCATTCTGTAGACTAGTAGGAATTGCCAGTCCAGTGGAGTTATTTGGTTTCAACTGGAAGGTACATGACGCCGATGAGGATGGCATCGGTTGCAGGTCGCATAAAGATAACGATGACGGTGACGGCAACGGTTTTAAGTCATTTGTAGTACAAAGAATTTTATTTGATATAATATATATAATATAATATATAATATAATATAATATAATTTTATTTGATATATTATTTTTTCTACAAGCGCTTATACGAGATCGATTAGATTTCAACACACAGATCAAATTTGATATATTCAAATAATTTGACACTAATGACATATTATGTTAATTCACATGTCGTTTCCATAGTAACGTCGTCGGTGGCGTTCGGTGCATAGAGACATAACATTATTCAGTTTATTCTTTAATAAAAGCGTGCGGGAAAAATCCCCGCTATTCCATTCCCGCACTAGTGCGGGAAAGTGACACTTTCAAAACTAAAATGCGTGCGGGAAAGTGGGTTAAAACGCACGGTCGTAGAAAAAAATATTGATTGGAGATGAATGAAGAAAGTTGACTTGTTAAGGGTAAGAAATTGTTGTTTTGAATAATCGAAATTGAAGACTGTGCCATTCTAACAAGAAGAAAAGTATCTACGCTTGTTCAATATAATTTTATTAATTCTGGATGCTATTTTTTTGCTTCACCTCTTCAGTGTTGGATCATAATAAAAATACTCTCGATCTATTTGGTGACGTGAAACTCAGCAAGCAATGATAGTGAAAAATGCTAACTGTTTGAATGAATGAGAAATTTGATGTGTATTAGTTATATTGCAATGAAAGTTAAATTTGGTACAACTGCCGAAGTGGACGTTGAAGGATGAAATTAATGGAATTGCAATAAAGTAAAGCAAGGGAGACTATTTTATTATTTTTGATAATTGCAAAATATCCAATAAATACTTCTTTCATTTCCAATTAGTAGGAATACTTATAATTTCCGTGGTAAATTTGGAATGAAATTAATTTAACCTACTGTCTAATAACCAGAAACATATATGAATATTTTCATGACATTCAAACTTTAATAAAGAGGAAGTTCATTTTTATTATACCCAATCGAAATTACCCTAAGAGATGATATATTTTCAACTATTTCATAAAAAAAAACGAGTGAGCAGCAAAGCTCCGTCGCTAGGATCTTATTTTCTCCTCAGAGAGACGATACGCAGAGTGAAAATTAAATAGAAAAAATGATTCTGTATAGACCCATTCCGCATCATCTGATGGGTGCGAAGCAGGTCTAGATGCTATTCGCAAGGAAAGTAGTCGCCGCAAAGTGCATCGCGTGTGGAAAAAATTATTTAATTTCTCCATTGAAATAGCGGCAGGTGAAAATTGTTGAAACCTCATGATTAACTCAATCTTTATACCAAATCTGAACACTATATTTTAAAATGTAGTGTGGTGGTGTGCAAATTCTTGAAAATCACAAAAAAGTAAGAAATCTTCACGTAAAAATAGCGAAAGTTGATAATTCATCTCCACATATTTTGCCACAAATTTGAAAGATTTTCGCTTATGCACCTCCACGACATTGTCTTCTCCATAGTCAGAGCTAAAATTTCAACTGAATTCAACCAAATTTCCATAGTTTTTTCTAATATAAATCTGTGCCGGCGAATAAAATATATATATATATATATATATATAAATATATATATATATATATATATATATATATATATATATATATATATATATATATCAGACGCAAAGAAAATCTCGGAAATCAACGTCAAGGGACACTGTCATAGAAGTGAACTCTGGTTAAATTGCAATAGTCAATTGTTTACTGGGAAATATGACAAGTGATCCAAAAAGATTTATAGTTTTTTCGTTTCCAAAAACAACCGCATATACCGAATTTCAGCTCTTTTGGTCTCTTAGCTGCTGGAGCAGCTACTTTGTACCGGTAATATATATATATATATATATATATATATATATATAATATATATATATATATATATATATATATATATATACAGGGTGAGTCAAGCTGAACGCCTCGGACTCTCGTGGCCAAATGGTATTTTTTTTCAGTGAACGGTCTAAGGAAGTAACTATAGGTACCTACGTAAGTCGATCTGAACTACAATATAATGACTTTCTACAGGGTATTTCACAACAGCGTGACATATCAAAGTTATATATTTTTCAATGGAACATCTTGTATTTTCTTGCATTTTTGAATTCTTTCAGAAAAAATAAGCTAACTTTGCTAGAGTATCCCTATCCCTAAGTCTCTCCGTTTGTGAGATATTCAACTTTTTCTCAAAATGTAAGGTGGTCCAAAAAATTCAATATCATTGGAATTAGCCACAGCAGGTGTAGGAAATTTAAAACGACCACTCAAATCAATTTCAGCTAGTTACTGGTAGCATGAGTTAAGAACCAATAGTATAAAGTGTGTTTCATACTATTAGGAACACTTACCATATATTTGAACGTCAATAACTTTGTTATTTCAAATCGAGCACCCTATATTTTTCTGCTTGACAAGATGCACCTTTTTATTTTCTTTTGCACCATATAATGCATCCCTATAACTAAATGTGATGTTTCAGAAGTTATCGAAGTCTTTTCGAAATCCTATGAATTTTGCATGAAGTGAACAAGGAAAATTTTTCAATAATTTAAAAAATTATCGAACAACTTTCCAAGGGAGCTGGTTATACGTATTCCGTAACGCAAAATTAGCATTCACAATCTAACGGTCAATTATAGAAATTGTCAAGTCACCCCGACTCAAAATCCGCATACAGCTGTTTCGATCTTATTAGATCTCATCAGTGCAGCTTATTTAACTCGGAGTGAATGAACAAATTTCTAAATGTTCCCCAATACAAATCGCGGTCGGTAACACTGTCTGGATAACAATCCAGAGCGCCATCCCACTAAAGATATTGGGAAACAACAATTCACCGCTTAGACTGAAAATGCAGAAATTCGTCGCTTAAACACGTACCTCCTGATATGAAAATATCTACTCTACAACAGTGGTGTATATGATTCCAAGGCATTCTATGAATTTTTCGAATTGACATAATTTAATATAATAGTCTGATGTCATACATTAAAAGTTTGTGCTTCAGGAGTTAACGAAGCCTTTACGGAATCCGATGAGGTTTTCAAGTAAATTTCATCAACCGACAGATGTCGAATACTGAAGAATAAATCTTCAATATTATTAGCAAATTGAATTTGAACACTCTTTACAGTTGATTTTCTTTGAAGCATTGTTGTATCAATCCAACTGTATATACTATTTTCAGGTTAACTGGTTTTCATTGAAAATAAAACAATATCTGAAGATTAAAGTTCAAGGTTAAATTAAAAAAATTATACGTAATAAATGTTCGACATGGCCACCATCTACTTCAATGCAGCATCTAATTTTTTTTCGAATGAGTTTCTGATATTTTTAAACATATTTGGAGGTACGGTTTGGAATGAATTTCTAATCCTCACTTTCATATCATCAGGAGTAGTGGGTGGTGTACTGTATACAATATCCTTGATATATCCCCATAAAAAAATCCAAGGGTGTGAGAACGGGCGATCTCGCTGGCCAGTTATAAGGACCACCTCTCCCAATCCATTTATCTGTAAATTTTCTGTACAGATAGTTCCTAACAACACGATTGAAATGTGCTGGAGCACCACCTAATTGTAGCCACATCTTCTTTCTCACATTCAAAGGAATATTTTCCAGAAGATTCCAAAATTCTGTTTTCATGAATCTGAAAAATTTCCTTTCATTCAGATGCCCGTCAAATAAATGAGGCCAATTATGGTGTCTCCTATATGAGTTAAGACTCCAGCGCTTCTGGCGATCGACAGTTCGAAATAAATGTTTGTTTTCGGTGTCATAATAATGAAAGTTATGTCGATTAATCAGACCATTGTTATGAAAATTTGATTCATCTGTGAATCAAATATGTTCAAAAAAGTTCATCTCTTCGCCAACTCGTTCAAGATACATCATAAACAGAAATCCAGCCTGCGTTCAAAGTCCCTTCTATACCGCTGTTGATGCAGCTGAATGTGATATGGATGTTATTTATCTTTTCTAATAATTCTGCTTACACTCGATTGATTTATAGCTATTGCATTAGCAATGGCGCTAGTACTAGTATTGGGATCTTTAATCACAGATTGCAAAACTTCGAGATTGTGTTCCTCATTCCCAGAAACTAGTTTCGATATCTCTCCAACAGCGTAATCGATACTACCTGTTCTTCGAAATCTGTCTAATAATCTCTGAAATACATTTTTGCCAGGATGCTCTTTATCTGGGTACTTTTGTGCATAAACCCTCGAAGCTAATAAGCAATTTTCGTAACACTCTCCAATGGTTAAAATCATGTTAATTCTTTCTTCAAAAGTGAAACTTTTCATTTTACTTCTCAGATCCTAGAACACCAGAGTAGGATGAATTCAACACAAAATTATGACAAAATATCTCTATTTGACAGGAGCCTGCTTGGAACAACAATTAAACAGGGTTTAATGTATTACTCAAGTATATGACATCAGACTACTAGATGAAATAATGTTAATTCAAAAAATTCATAGGATTCCGAAAAGGCTTCGATAAGTTCTGAAATAGCCCATTTAGGTATAGGATGGAATTATATGGTTCAAAAGGAAATGAAAAGGTGCATCTTGTCAAGCAGAAAAATATAGGGTGTTCTATTTGAAATAACAAAGTTATTGAAGTTCAAATATTCGGTAAGTGTTCCTGATAGTATGAAACACACTGTATACTATTGGTTCTTTACTCATGCTACAGTAACTAGATGAAATTGATTTGAGTGGGCGTTTCACACCTGCTGTGACTAATTCCAATGATATTGAATTTTTTGGACCGCCTTATATTTTGAGAAAAACTTGAATATCTCACAAACAGAGAGAGTTAGGGATAGAGATACCTTTTCTCAAGGAATTCAGAAATCCAAAAAAATACAGGGTGTTTCATTTGATAAAATATAACTTCGATATGTCACGCTGTTTTGAAATACCCTGTAAAAAGTCATTATTTTTAAATACCATTTGGCCACGAGAGCCCCAGGCGTTCAGCGTGACTCAGCCTGTATATACATATATACAGTATATCGGTATAAAGTAGAGACCAAGAGAGCTGAAATTCGGTATATGCGGTTGTTTTTGGAAACGAAAAAACTATAAATCTTTTTGGATCACTGTCATATATTCCCAGTAAACAATTAACTATTGCAGACAGTGTCTATATATAAAAAATATATATATTTATATGTATGTATATATATATATATATATATATATATATATATATATATATATATATATATATATATATATCGGCACTTATTTACATTAGAAGAAACTATGGAAATTTGGTTGAATTCAGTTGAAATTTTAGCTCTAACTATGGAGAAGACAATGTCGTGGAGGTGCATAAGCGAAAATCTTTCCAATTGGTGGCAAAATATGTGAAGATAAATTATCAACATTCGCTATTTTTACGTGAAGATTTCTTACTTTTTTGTAATTTTCAAGAATTTGCACACCACCATATCACATTTTGAAATAGAATGTTTAGATTTGGCATAAAGATTGGGTTAATCATGAGGTTTCAACAATTTTCAAAATTTAATAATTTTTTTCACACGCGATGCACTTTTCGGCGACTACTTTCCTTGCGAATAGCATCTAGACCTAGGGATACTTTAGCAAAGTTAGCTTATTTTTCTCGAAGAATTCAAAAATGCAAGAAAATACAGGGCGTTCCGTTTGAAAAAATATGACTTTGATATGTCACGCCCTTTTTAAACGCCCTGTATAAAAGTCATTATTTTTGAATTGTAGTTCAGATCGACATACATATACTTCCCTAGACCGTATACCGAAAAAAAATACCTTTTGGAAAAAGAGAGTCCGAGGCGTTCAGCTTGACTCACCCTGTACATATATATATATATATATATATATATATATATATATAAATATATATATATATATATATATATATATATATATATATATATATATATATATATATATATATTAATTTATATATATTTATTTATATATATAATCTATATATATATATATATATATATATATATATATATATATATATATATATATATATATATATATATAATATATATATATATATATATATATAGTAAGGAGGTTTATTGGGTGTGCGGTCTGTTATATATAAAAGAAAACTCTACTTTTCCTAGCTACTCAATATTTCGTCAAACTTTATTGACATCATCAGGAGTCTACTGTAAAGATTGAAAATAAAACAAAAAAATAACACCAGAATACAAAAACATCAAACAACTTACAGTTTAAGAGTAAAATTCAAACACACAAGGCATCACATCGACATGTTAAACAGTACTGATCACACAATGGGAACAAATCTCCTTAACAACTGGTCTAATTTTTTCTTTCATTCTCATAGAGATAACAACAAATATGTGGTGATTTTATTAATTCATTTTTCAAACTAAATGAACCAAAAAAGTATACGACGAAATGTTAACTTTGACTGTACAATCAGGGTATGAAATAATGAATTTTTTTCCTCTATTTAGCCAATTTTAAAATATTACTGTAAATGCTGCTTAACTGACCTGTATCGGACTTAAAATTAATAGTGTTCTTATCCTTCTTTATGCAACACATTTCCAGGAATAAACGGTTTCCATAATTAGACTCTGTTTTCAAAACACTGACATTATTATAATCAAAGTTATGGCCTGTTTTTATATAATGATCCACTACAGCACAAGAATTTTTACCCAATCGACAATCACTCCTGTGCTGTGTGATTCTCTGTTTAAGCCACTGGGCGGTTTGTCCAATGTAACAACCCTGACATCCCAAACATGGTATTTTATATACTACATTACTCTTGAAATCCACTGGTGTTGGGTCCTTTACATTTGAAAAGAGCATAGAACTCTTAACTAAATTATATTTAGCGATCTTAAGCGCCGGAAAATCCTTGAAGAGAGGTACAACCAAATCCGTCAAACCCCTTACGAAAGGCAATCTTTTATATTTAAAAATCGCGTTATCTGTCTCCTCTGTCGGTCCGTCATAAAAACCAGAATTATAGATTAATTTATTCAAAATCTTTTTAGGGTAGCCGTTATTGTGAAATGTGAGAAAAAGTTTTTTTAAATTATCTTGTTTGAACTGCTCATCGCATATATGTATGACACGTTTTTTCATAGCGATGACCGTGTTGAATTTCTGATTTTTAGGGTGGTTTGAAGAATAATTAAAAACCTTCCTGAGTCGGTTGGTTTCTGATACCAATCCAGAATTATTTTATTATTGTCCGTTCTTATGACTTTCGTGTCCAAAAATGGAACACTTTGCTGATTTTCTTTTTCAAGGGTAAACTGAACATGATCATTAAAAGAATTAAACAAATCTAAAGTCATTTGACAACAGTCGGAAGGAATCGAACATATTATATCATCTACATATTTAAATATGAATGGAAGATTGAAAAGTAATAACGGTATGACATTCTGTAGTAAATGGTCCAATACTATAGTGGCTAAAATGGGACTAATCGGAGAGCCCATCGGGGTTCCAAAAATTTGCCTGTGAAACTTACCATTAAAACTAAAGTATGTATTATTAAAAATAAAATTGACTAACTGTAAAAAATTATCCCTAGATAGTGTCGTATGATCTTCAATCCTGTCCCACTTTAATCTTAAAATTTCAATAACCAATTCAGATGGAATATTAGTAAACAGCGAAACAACATCAAGGGAAATCAGCACATAACCCTCAGGTAATTGTATCCCACTGACAGTATTAACACTGACAGTATTAACACTATTAATTTTAAGTCCGATACAGGTCAGTTAAGCAGCATTTACAGTAATATTTTAAAATTGGCTAAATAGAGGAAAAAAATTCATTATTTCATACCCTGATTGTACAGTCAAAGTTAACATGTCGTCGTAAACTTTTTTGGTTCATTTAGTTTGAAAATGAATTAATAAAATCACCACATATTTGTGTTATCTCTATGAGAATGAAAGAAAAAAATTAGACCAGTTGTTAAGGAGATTTGTTCCCATTGTGTGATCAGTACTGTTTAACATGTCGATGTGATGCCTTGTGTGTTTGAATTTTACTCTTAAACTGTAAGTTGTTTGATGTTTTTGTATTCTGGTGTTATTTTTGTTTTATTTTCAATCTTTACAGTAGACTCCTGATGATGTCAATAAAGTTTGACGAAATATTGAGTAGCTAGGAAAAGTAGAGTTTTCTTTTATATATAACAGACCGCACACCCAATAAACCTCCTTACTATTTCATACCGTACGGTCGATATCCTTACTATATATATATATATATATATATATATATATATATATATATATATATATATATATATATATATATATATATATATATATATATATATATATATATATATATATATTTATATATACAGGGCTATTCAAATTCGAGTATATGCATGGGGATTTCGATAACGGCAAGAGATAGAGCGATGGTTAAATGGGGGCAAAGTAGCATATTTCAGAGGTCAGTTATATGGATAAAAAAAATCTGATCTAGCTCCTTTAGTTCTGGAGTTATATAGGAAAAATCGAAAATTTCGAAATCCTTTTTTTGCCTATATCTTTTTATTTAATGAATTAATTTCAAAACAATTGTCACTTTGCCATTGCCACTTTTTGTAGGCTATCCAAATATCTGAATAAAAATTATATACAGGGTGTCGTATAAAATGGGCCACCCTCAACTTTCAATTTTCAAATACGGACCTGTATTTTTTATTGAATTTTTTTTGAATGCCAAGGGTCATGTTTTATATTCACGTAGTATTTTCATCTGAATTACAGAGTGTTCTGGAAATATTGAACTATTACCAGTAAAATTTCAACATTTTTTTAAAAATCCAGCTCTAATTAAAAAAAATCATAGAATAAGGTATAGAATGCCTAGGATTTGGAAGATAATCAACATTATTCGACGAAGAATGTCTTCTTCAAGAATTCATCCACATTTCGGTTCACGCAACCCATGATCAATGTACGAAAATGCGAAATTCTTCCTAGTACGTGTAATCATTGCCCAAACAAAAAAACGTTCGACTGGCAATCTTTATCTTACAGACACCAATTTGTAAATATTCCATTGATACTCACTTTCCGAACTACCTACATTTTTCAGCAAATTCATGGGCATTCTGTTGCTATATACAACAATTATGATTAAACTATTTGAATTCTCATAGTATGCTTTGGAAAATAAATATTTAGTTCACCTCACGTCATTATTTTGACAGTTTCTTGGAAATTATCGTTGGTATTTAATGAAAAATCTGTAAGTACTGAAAATGGGTTTCCCCATACAGCAGAAAAGAGATATGATTAACGTTTTCTACAGAAATAATAGGAGCATGCGTCTTTCCGCTTGACTTTTTTTATGGGGTACACTAAAAATAGGATATATCAAAACGAAATTGGAAATATAGAAGATTTAAGAATTAAAATCATGAACGCTTTCGCATCACTACGCCGAAAGGATATGCTCAGAGCGAATAATAACTTACAAAAACGACTCCGTAAATGTCTGAAACGAGAAGATCGTCAATTCAAACATTTATTTCGATTATGATTACTTATAATGACTTATTTCAATTCTAGATAATAACTAAACATGTTCTTGTGCGATAAGTTATAAAATATGAAAACCTATATGATCAATAATATGTGTCAATGTGATCAATAATGTTTGTGACAGATTATGTTTGTCCTCAGCAGAATACATACAGATCTTCCTCATACCTACTGAGGTGAATCGACATTGGGATCAATAATAATTATTCTACCAATGCTACATTATGGCAAAGAAATAAAATCTAGAGACTAGATAATCTGGAAATTCTGAAATTGATTTTTCTTAAGGAATCAATTTGTCTGATTCACCTCTCATTCTCTGATATTATTCAATTAGAGTTGTTATGGAATTAAAAAATGATGAGATATCACTAGTATTAGTTCAATATTCCCAAAACACTTTATGATTTATATAAAAATGAAACGCCAATATGAAACATATATAGGTAGTTCGAAAACTGAGTAACAATGAAATATTTCCAAATTGGTGTCTGGAGTATGAAAATTTCTATTGGAAGATTATTTTGTTTGGGCATTGATTATATGCACATACATGTACGTACTGGGAAGAATTTCACATTTTCGTACATTGATCATGAGTTGCGTGAACTGAAATGTGGTTGAATTCTTGAAGAAGACATTTTTCGTCGAATAATGTTGATTATCTTCCAAATCCTAGGCATTTTTTACCTTATTCTATGATATTTTTTTCAATTAGAGCTGCAATTTTTAAAAAATGTTGAAATTTTACTGGTAATAGTTCAATATTTCCAGAACACTCTGTAATTCAGATGAAAATACTACGTGAATATAAAACATGACCCTTGGCATTCAAAAAAATGCAATAAAAAATACAGGTCCGTATTTGAAAATTGAAAGTTGAGGGTGGCCAAATTTATACGACACCCTGTATATAATTTTTATTCAGATATTTAGATAGCCTACAAAAAGTGGCAATGGCAAAGTGACAATTGTTTTGAAAACAATTCATTAAATAAAAAGATATAGGCAAAAAAAGGATTTCGAAATTTTCGATTTTTCCTATATAACTCCAGAACTAAAGGAGCTAGATCAGATTTCTTTTAACGATATAACTGACCTCTGAAATATGCTACTTTGCCCCCATTTAACCATCGCTCTATCTCTTACCGTTATCGAAATCCCCATGCATATACTCGAATTTGAATATCCCTGTATATATATATATATATATATATATATATATATATATATATATATATATATATATATATATATATACATTATAGTGCAATAGTCTATTATTTTTTGGGGAAAATAGGTCATTTAATTCTACAAAATTATCTCTTGCTTTTGTAGTATTATGTGAAAAATTATAGTTGATGAAAGAAATATTCTGAAATCATGACGTATTCGGAAATACCGTTATCGGCCCCAATTCGATCACTCAGGAATACTCACGGGGGGAAAATCTTCCTTTCTCTTCATATGAACGTTGAAGTACTCAATAACATTTGGAGCATTGGGTCTTCCGTTAGAAAAAATTGGATTGATGTTCAATAGCAACAAACTTGCATTACGTACGACATCCTTGAGGTATGGCATATTTTTTCCGAAGTGCATTCTAGCGAATTTATCATCGTTTGGAAAAGCTTTATATTCAGACATAAACCACCACACGAAATTGACGTACAAACTGTCTATCTTTT
The DNA here is from genome assembly GCA_030704885.1 of Cynegetis impunctata. Taxonomy (NCBI): domain Eukaryota; kingdom Metazoa; phylum Arthropoda; class Insecta; order Coleoptera; family Coccinellidae; genus Cynegetis; species Cynegetis impunctata. The sequence goes on from JARQZK010000764.1 coordinate 625,394, forward strand.
CTGCGATTTGGTATAACGGACCAGTCATTTCCGAAAGTATATCAGGATACAATACAGGGTGTACTGGATTTCCAAATAAGGAATGGAAAAGGAAACTAACGCCCATAGACGAAACAGCTACCACAGGTGCTTCGAATTTATGTCCCAGGCCATACAATATTGGGCAGTGGGATTCTACAAGTATCAGATCGTAATAGTCCTTTGGTTTATTCAAAACATCCTGCACGCCTTTCACACTCATTTCTATGGTGAGAATTTCAGCGTTGAAGCTAAGAAAATTATTTATCATAGAGTGGACATAAAAATTTTCTCTTGACACGTCAGAGATGTCATACTTATGGAATATCTGATAAGCTGCACTGACGTCAAGTTCAGTCAAATTCTTCAATTCCAAATCATTAAGTGGATTTGGTGTAATAGCTGTTACTTCATGGCCTCTTAGAGATAATTCTTTCACTATATTTCCGAAGACATATTGATGACTAGCTGAAGGAAAATAAAAGAAAGTTAATATTTTTGCACTGTTGACTGTGTTCAGTAAAATAAACATCACCACAAATAACATGTTGAAAAGAATGTTTTCTGTACTTTATCTTCGTATATTTCTACCAACACTGGTTTATATTTCGTACTTCATTCATTTTATCTTATCCTGTATTTGCATTGACAAGTTATCATCGAAACCTTCATAAATAGTTCGAAATGGAGAGTTTGAAGTGAGGAGATATTTCGAAAATATGTAAATTCTTCTAAAATTTAGTCGAAAAATATTCGATAGAGAGTAATTTTATAGAATCTTTTAGTAAAATCAAATGAGTCAAATATAACTTGAGTTCATGAACTAATTTGATATTCCTACATCTTATGTATGAGAAATATGGAAACAAATTTCAGAAAATAAATATACATCGGTATTCAGAAATATCAAATAACGGAGCCGTTACGATAACGGCGCCGTCAGGATAACGGCCCGTTAAATATTAGTTGGTATTCACAACTTAACCAGACGAGATATAACGGCACCGTTACAAAACGGGCGGACACACTATGGCAACGTTGTGAGGGTAACTAAATCTGTCAAGCGAGTGTCAAGCATACTTCATAGTTTGTTCCATACCTGTTGATTGTTGATATATTATTTTATTCTTGAAGATTAATATCTAGTATATTACCTATATACGTGTGTTCCCAGTAAGTTGGATTAAATATTTTTTATGTTGCTGTTTTACATAGTTATTTTATAGTTATGAGCGGTAAACGAAATAAAACTAAAAATTATACACAACAAGAGAAAGAATTGTTTTTGGAAATCGTAGAATCGTAAGTATTCAAGGTGTTAAGGAAATTAGGATATAAAGAAAATTCCGTATAACATTGAGATAGAGAATCATTATCAATCATAAAACATTTAAAATTTTTGTGCCAATACATAACCTACAACAAATTATACTTGAAGAATACGAGAATTTCATCAATTTACTATTTTTCAGTATTCATATTTTGAATTAAATTAATTTTATGTGTAAATATTACTATCCTCTGATAAATATACCTACCTACGTTAAGGCAAACATGCCAAATATTGATAAATATACCAAAAAATATAAATGTCTTGGCAAGAGAATACCCATTCTTTTCCTAACCTAATCCTTTCTCCTAAATTCCTCAACTATACAGAAAAAAAGACATTGTGGAAAGCAAGTTCACAAATGCTAGCGTGATTAAGAGGAAAAGGGAAGCTTGGGAGACCATTACGAAGGAGTTCAATGCTTGTGCTGAAGAGCCTAGAGATGTGAGGCAATTAAAAAATTTATATGAAAATTGTAAAAGGAAAGCTAGGAAGGATGTTGCAGAAGAGAATGTAAGTCCTACTCAATAATTATTTCCATAAGTATAAGTTTAAAATGATAATATATACTTCTGCTTTTCATCATTTAAACTATCATCAATGGGTTAAAATCTAGTCAGTTTTTTCCATTCAATTGAAAAATTCAGATATGAGGTGAAAAATTCAATTAATCAGTGTTATAAAGAATAGAAACTAAGATCTACGGTAATATTTGAATGAAATATGAAATACAACTACATATGTCGTTACAAATTTCCTTATATTATTTCAATGAATTATAACTCAAGAATTTTATAGTTTGATTCATACCATATATCATTTAAAAATGGATGACCTCCTTTTAATTTTATGGAGAATATATAAAAATGTCATTCATTATTCGAATCGAAACATCTTATTATTTTTTACGTATTATGACAGATCAATGATACTGCACATAAAAAAGAGCTGCAGATATCCTTAACTAAAGTCGTATTTCTTACTTATTAGCAGTTTTCCACTTTGAAATAAATCTTGTTAGCACGACAGAAGGCGCAATTTTGGAGAAATAAGGTTGAAAGTCTGTGAGTAGGTATTTAGGACAGATATCTTGGATGGGATTGGTTTTGGTACAAACCGGTTGGTGGGTTGACCCAACAACACCGAGAATACAAGGACTGAGGACTCTGACGTCAGAGTGGCGTGACGTAAGCACAGGGAGGTATAAGCGAATTCAGCTTCACCGCTTAACCCTACTTTTTCAGTGTTTGTTTACTTACTCACAGGAGCGACGTGGGTTTTTCTCCCTTGTTTTTTTTTGTGATTTGTTGTGACAGGATTAATTTTTGTGCTATTTTTGTGTAGTGGTAGTGGTGTGTCACCGAAACGAAATATTTATAATGTCATATAGTTGCTGTATATTGGGATGCCGCGGTAACTATAAAAATGGACCAAAAGTACACCTTTTCCGTTTTCCAACGGATGAAGTGATGTCTGTTAAATAGGTGGCAGCTATTCACCGGGAAAATTTTTCTCCATCGAAGTTCTCTAGGGTCTGTGAATTACATTTTGCCAAGGAAAATATAATCACTTGTTCTACTGCAACGGATTCTAGAACCGGCGAGAATATAACTGTTAGTTTAAAATTCCTAGACTATAACACGATGCTGTGCCCACCAAACTCCCAACTTGTCCTTTTTATTTATCAAAAACAATTAAATTTCGCCTTAGTAGTGATGAAAAACTACGCGAATTACAAAATAAAAGTTTTGCGAATGCAATTAGAAATAGTAAGATCGAATTTGAAGGTTGTGAAAAACGATCTTCATATTATGATTTTGAACAGTTTCTTAATGTTTCAAACTCATTTCAACTGCCTTAAGGCTGGTTCAAAATAGATGATACTAGTAAAGTCACATTATTCAGATTGAAATATTCTCCCGGGCCTGTAATGATGTCATTGTTCAATGATGAGTCCATTATCGAAGATAATTTCAACCTCATTAAAAGTTTCAGTCGCGGAAAATTGCTTTATCCCAAAGACGTTATCGTACGAATAGTTTTATATGCATACTTATATAATATTTAATAAAATTTTAGATGATTTCGAGGAAACTTTTTTAACAGTTCATAATAAACGGGCATTTCTTACTCAATATATTTTGAAATTTCTCTCAGAAAACGACCATCTACATAATGATAGTAAATGTAATATTTATACAATTCATGAGATTGCAAAAATTGTGGCACTCTGGGAGCAACTGGATTTACTATTGCCCAAAATACAATGTACCTTTTGGCTTTTGAATATCTAAAAGTTCCCCCCCCAAAGTCAGGCCTGGATCCGTGTATATATATATATATATATATATATATATATATATATTTATATATATATATAATATAAACATATATATATATATATATATATATTTATATAAATATAAATATAAATATATATATATATATATATATAAATATATAAATATATATTTATATATATATATATATATATATATATATATATATATATATATATATATATATATATATTATATATATTTATATATATATATATATATATATATTTATATATATATATATATATATATATATATATATATATATATATTTTATATATATATATATATATATATATATATATATATATATATATTTATATATTTATATATATATATATATATATATATATATATATATATATATATATATATATATATATATATATATATATATATATATACAATATCATATTTTTGTGGAATAATTCGTTTTAAAGTAATTGTTTAGAGACATATTTCACCTCAAATAAGAATTTGAATAAAAAATAGAAACAGCCGTGCCCAACCTGCCCTACGCATGAAGGACAGTAAAAATAAAATATATTTTTTTTATATAAAAATATAATTATTCCAAATATCAGTAGGTTGATAAAATAGAACATTTTCTTTAATTTTTTCAATTGAACCAAAAGAGACATCAAATAAAATCGTTGATTATGAATTGAATAATCGATTATGAAACTTATCTCAATCGATTGACATATTTGGAACATCAATCGTTTTGGAGTGAATAGCAAAGTTACTATCTTATATTTGTTAGTAGATTGGACAGCATCATACTATCTTCAAGGATAGGTACTGAAATATATTTATCTCGATAATCAGTCGTTGTCTGACGTTGCTGACTATTGTCACTCAATGTTTCGTCAATATCTAAGATCTGTGATACTTAGAGTTAGGCAAATAAAAATTTTGCATAATCACATATTTATTATAAAATTTTGTGATTTTAGGGAAGTAATATTAATAACGAATATAACAGATACAATCAATGTTATATTTAGTACAGTTTCATTCATTGTTCAAAGGTAGACCATAATTGTTATTTATTTTTGTGATAATGCTAAATTGATCGACCTATAGGATGATCCCAACCTAGTTTAGGTTCCTTTGCAACAGCCATATACCATATGGTATTTTTTATGCAAAATATATTTTTTTGGTGCCTACATTTTACAACAAACTCGCAGAATCTCCATAATGCTTCCTATTCATATCGAAATAAGCAATAATTACTGTACCTAATCAAGAAAAAAAATATGCTCAACTATAATGTTAAATAAGGAAGGTAAGATCTGCCCAATTTTTAAAAAAGGAAATAAAGATTCCATTGGAAATTATAGACCTATTACTATTATTGACAATTTTAGTAAAATTTTTGTAATTGTTCTTCACGATATTTTAAACTCACATGCGAAGGCCCATATAGTAGATGAACAACATGGATTTATTATCGGTAGATCAACAGCTACTATTCTAACTTGCCTCGCACAATATATTGCTGATGGTTTTGATTAGTCCTTGCATGTGGACGTGATTTATACTGATTTTTCAAAGGCCTTTGACATCCTGCTTCGAAAGCTGCTTTGGACTATCATACAAATTTGTTACCCTCTTTTCATCTTACCTATCCTCAAGACAACTATTAGTTCAGTATAATGGATTTAAGTCATCGAAATTTATTTCAGAGTCAGGAGTTCCACAGGGCTCTGTCTTGGGCACGCTGGTGTTCAATATTTTTGTGAATGACATTTGTTGCAATATGAAATGTCATGTTCTATTCTTTGCGGATGACTGTAAATTATTTCATTATCACAGTGAGTGATTGCTACATTCTTTAGGAGGATATTTCAAATTTGAATCGGTGGTGCAACGTAATGTCCTTTACTCGGTAAAAGAACTTAATTAGTTTCCATTTTAACATAAATACTGATATAGTTAACAGATGTACCTACTGAATTTAGGGATTTGGGTGTAACCTTTGATACAAAATACCTTTGCCACTCACGTAAATAACATTGTTTCCAGCTCTTACAAAACCTTAGGTTTTGTAATTAGAAATTCCAAATGGCTGTCTCAAACTGAATATTCTGTGCTTTTATACAATACATTAGTATGATCAAAACCAGAATATGCTGTTCGGAATCCGGGATACACGTTATATATAAAAAGTTTTGAATCGGTTCAGAGACGTTTTGTAAAGTATTTATGGTTCAGCTCTGATAGATTTTATCCGGAACGAGGTATTTTTTGTTAGTTGCTAAATACTAGATTCTGTGTTCCATTACTTTGGGAATTATGTTTTCATACAAAATGTTTAGTTATTCCATTGGCTCTTTATTTCTTCTTTCCCTTATAAATTTGTGCGTTCCGATATTAACTAGTCGAGGCATGAATGTATTTTATCCAATTCTAGCCCATACAAACTTGCTTTTTCTCCACTTAATAAAATTTGTAGTGATTTCGAGCAATTTCATGGAGTCATTGACATATTTGGGGGCAGGCCTGGTGATGTTAGACGAGCTCTTTTCTGACTGCTACTTTAGAGGTAAGCTTTTGGTGTGACTCTGTGAGTGATCCTTCTTTTTACTGTCCTGAGAGTTTTCTATTTTTGTTCGCTCACAGAGTTGCATCATTTACTACGTTTCTGTAATATTGTTTTTAATTTTTGTTTGTGTTTATTTTCATATAATTTGTATTTATTTTATTGTATGTTTCCTACTTTATAATAATTGGCTGTTGAGTGTTTTAGTTCTAAATGAATAAATAAATAAATATCTAACCGATACCATTTGCAATAAATTGTAGAGGGGTGAAGTACTAAAGCTTGTGCTTTGTTTCTGATGAGTAGACATGTGATCAATAAGTGCAAATTGGTTAAGTGGTGTCTGTGAAATTTGGGGAGTTTTTGCCTACCTGCAACTTTGTTGTACCTGCATCCAGCGTGAAATCTTGATTATTATTAAATGTTCTTTTCTATATTATAAAGGAAGTAGTGTGGTGTGAAAAATTTGAGAAAATATTGTAATGACGGACATGCTGAAAATAAAGGGAACAAATTTGTTGAAACCATATATATATATATATATATATATATATATATATATATATATATATATATATATATATATATATATATATATATATATATATATATATATATATATAAAGTTCAATTTAAACCCCTTTTTATAATTTAGTAGTTACGTCAATACTAGTATGAATTATATATACCTATATATAATGTATATATATATATATATATATATATATATATATATATATATATATAGGTATATATAATTCATACTAGTATTGACGTAACTACTAAATTATAAAAAGGGGTTTAAATTGAACTTTAAATACTTTCAAGTCTTTAAATAAATACATACAATTTATTATTCAAGAAGAAAGAGATAAATAACTTTATAACATTTTTAGACACAAAAGTCATTCGTACATATAGTGATGTTATAAAAGTCGACTGGTACAGGAAGCCAACTTCGTCTGGCAGTTACATCCAATACAGGTCTCAAATTATGATTGGCGAATGAAGATCAATGTTATCAACAACATCGAGAACATTTGATTTTAATCTTTAATCTGACAAACTGTAAGTCTCAAAAAAAACCTTTCAAATAGTTTTCGTAGCAAATAGAATTTTCTCTAATTTTTCTCCGGTAACATTTAGTCGTAGAACTAAAACTAACGAACTTATAAGCGAAAATCGATGAAAATTTGAGAAAAAATTTACATAACGGAAAAAATCTTTCAAATAAAGTGAGTTGGGATCGAAATGCATATCTTAATGATATTACTGAAAATATATCAAATATCTACAAAAACACTTTGGGCTCTCTGCAAGCATTGTATTTGACGACTACTCAGTCGATCCGGATGTCGAAGGAACAAAAACTTCGGAGCGTTTGGGTCGCACGAAAAAACACAAGTGAAATTCGACAACACCCTATCCAAGTTATCGCAAGAGGAATTTCTTGGTAATGAGAAGCTATTTTTCTCGTACTTCTCAAAACTTCATTATCGGAGGTGGGTTTCAGCCGACCAAGCAGAATCAGATACAGACACTCATCGTTCGCTCTGCTCTTGCTGCATCTCAATCGTTTGACTATTGTAGCTGAAGATATTGACATACTTAACTTGCTCACGGCACTTGGAAGAAAATTATACAGAACAATTATATTGTTCGTGAGGTATTATGTACGGAGACGTCAGAAGCTTACAAAATGGGCGAACTTAAATTTATAAAAACCCTGGAGAAACATCCAGAGTTAGCTAGTGGAACAGCATTGTTCATCTACAAGAGAGTTGACTCTGCTTTTTTTACTGTCATTGGTGAAAGTTTTTTTTTTTGATTCATATAGTGGAAATGAAGATGATAATTTTCTTGACAGCCTAATATATAAACAATTCGCAAAGTAAGTGATAAAGAGTTCATTCAATTTATCTTCACTTCCTCCAACATAAGAAACAGCCCGCTTCGACAGCTCCCGTGTCTAGGTATCATCAAGCTCAGTCGTTACTCGGTAATTACAACGACCCTAAAGACTGGGGCTAGAATTAATATGGACAGATATTTATGCCAGTACAAAGCTCACAACCTCTAGCACCCCCTGTGCTTCTAAAATTGATATTCTGCAAATGCAAAGGAAGCTGTGGATCGATGTGTGGATGTCGGAAAGCTAACCTCAAATGTTTTGTTCTATTATAAGTTCTATGGATTGCCAAAAATCCATAAGCCAACGCTTCAACTCAGACCCATTATTTCGGGCATTAATAGTCCTAATAGAGGCGTTGCCCAATTTGTTACCAACATACTCACGTTATCTTACAATTCAAATAATAACTATTTTGTCAAAGGCTCTTTTGAATTTTGCTCTTTCATTAGTGAGTTTCAGCTTCCTTTTGGTTTCAGGATTGTTAGTCTGGATGTGGTTTCCTTGTTCAATAATATTACAGTAGAATTAGCTAAGGAGAGTATCACCAGACACTGGAATGATATTTCTTCACATTGTAAAGTTTCCAAACCTTTATTCTTAAAGTTGATTGATTTTCTCTATGACACGACAGTTTTCAGTTTTGAAAATAGAGTTTACAAGCAATGCTTAGGTATGCCGATGGGAAGCCCAGTTTCCCCTATAATTGCTCAATATGTGGTAGATGGCCTCGTTGATGATTGTTTAAGCAGGATTTAATTTGAGATCCCCTTTTTAAAAAAATATGTAGATGACATTATCCTCAGGACAAATTTCAAGAATTGTTGCGTGTTTTTAACTCTTACCATGAAAAACTACAATTTACCATCGAAGAAGAAAACATCGAACAAAGTGTCCCCTTCTTAGATACGAAATTAATCAGAAGGGTAGACAACACTCTAATCACTAGCTGGTATATAAAACCAGGTGCTTCAGGAAGAATGTTATACTATAATTCTTATCATCAACACAGACAAAACATAAATCTAGTTCTTGGTATGAAAAACAGAGTAATTAAAACAAGTCACACTTCACTACGAACAACTAATCTTCAGAAACTCTTGCAACTTTTCATTAACAGTGGTTACCCGCGAGACTTGTTTGTAGACTTCTCTTCGGTAGGCCTTCCATTGATTATGAGCACCCTAATAATAAGAATGATGATAATACAATAAATAATCCAACCAATAGTAATTTGCAACCAGCTTCTTATCTTACATTAACACACATTGAATCTCTAAATTATAAATTTAACAAATTACTCTCCAAGATTCCTAATATCAAAATTGCTTGCAAAAACCTAATAGTGTTGAACAATATTTTTCCAAGATTAAAAGACATGGTTCCTATATTGGACAACTCTAATTTAGTTTACTGTATCCCTTGTTCTCAGTGTGAAAAGAAGTACATTGGCCAAACCAAAAGGAGGTTGAGAGACATAATTAGCTCCCATAAAAGCGATATAAGAAATTAAAAAAAAACTGGTTCATTGGCTAGTCACGCCGTTTCTTTGGACCATAACCCGGATTATGATGCTGTGACTATCTTGGAGCATGAGTCTAATTTAAAGAAGAGAACTTCTCGAAATGTCAAAAATTTTCAAAGAACCTAATGCAACGAATTCCAGAACTGACATTGATAATCTTAACATAATCTATTTTTATTTACTCAGTCGTTCTCCTTATGTTACTGAACTAAAGTCATTTCAATAAATATCAAGTTGGTACCCTGGACACTGGAGAAGATGGTAGATAACTACATTAGAACCAAGATACTGGAGAGGGTGCCATTGCACCCCGGACAGCATGCATACAGGGCGGGCAGATCAACGGAAACCGCTCTTTATAAAGAAATGGCCATTTGCGCCTTTTTAGACATAGAGGGGGCATTCGACAACACCTCTCACGAAGCAATAAAAAGGGCCCTAATGAACAAGGAAGTGGACAGAACCACATCCAAATGGATGTGCCAAATGCTGGCTACAAGAACGGCCGAAACGAAGGTGGGTGAGAACACCTTTCGGATCAGTACAAACAGGGGATGCCCACAAGGAGGGGTACTATCACCTCTGATGTGGAGTCTTGTAGTGGACGAATTACTCGAAACACTGACCGGGAACGGAGTCACTTGCCTCGGCTATGCTGACGACATAGTCATCATGGCCAAAGGTAAATTCAAAGGAACCCTCTGCGACCTCATAGAAAGGGAGCTAGAGGCAACCAGAAGGTGGTGCCTCTCGGTGGGATTGAGAATTAACGCATCAAAAACCACAGTGGTACCCTTCACTAGAAGAACAAAGCTTCAGCACTCAAGGACTATTCGTCTCGACGGAGCAGACTTAGAATGGCAGCAAAGTTTTGAAGTATCTAGGGCTCACCCTAGACTCAAAACTACTCTGGAACATGCACGTAGAAAGGATCGCAAACAAGGCAAAATCATCACTGATAGTGTGCGGGAACATCGCAGGAAAAACGTGGGGCTGTAACCCATCAATACTGCGATGGATATACACCATGATAGTGAGACCTATGATCACCTACGGAGCAGTAGTGTGGCATGGCAGAACCGAACTCACCACAGCAAAGAAAACCTTGGAGAATGTGCAAAGACTAGCATGTCTTTGTATAACAGGAGCAATGAGATCGACTCCAACAGCAGCACTAGAGGTAGTTCTGGACCTCACTCCTCTCCACATCATGGTGAGGAGAACTGCTTGGGGAGCAAACCCCAGGTTGGCTAAAGTTGGACTCAAAGCTGCTGCATACGGTACAAGGGACTCAACCCTTACCGGAAGTGCACACCTTGCTGACCTCCCAACTGACGAAATTACAAGAAAATTTAGTTTCAAGAAATTGTTTCGAACGAAACTAAATACCAAGAAGGAATGGAGCATAGAATCCATTCGAGCACTGGAGAAGAATACCATAATATGGTATACGGACGGGTCTAAAACTCCCGAAGGAACTGGAGCAGGAGTCGTTGGGCCTCGTACCGAATACTCAGAACCCATGGGCCAGTTCCCTAGTATTTTTCAAGCGGAAATTCACGCCATAGAAAGGTGCATTCAGTTAAACCTCGATAGGAAATACCGGAACAAGGAAATTGCGATCCTCTCCGATAGCCAAGCAGCCATCAAAGCGTTGAGCTCTTATAACATCAACTCAAAGATGGTTTGTGAATGCCTAGATAAACTAAACGATCTGGGCTGGAACAACAAAGTGATCCTCCTCTGGGTGCCGGGGCACGTCGGAGTGAGGGGTAATGAACAAGCAGACACCCTGGCACGAAAGGGTGCGTCAACGCCACTAATCGAGCCAGAGCCTTTCTGCGAACTTGGAAAATCTTACTTCCAAGAAGAACTCAATAAAGCTGAAGAAGCAATGAGAGCAACATACTGGCAAAGACTTCCAGGACTGAGGCAGGCCAAAGATCTCCTCGGAAAGTTCAACCGAGCAAGATCGAAGACACTGATTAACCTCAGCAAAACTAGTCTAAAGATAATCACAGGATTTCTTACGGGGCATTGTAGACTCAAAGAACACCTAAGGAAGCTAGGTTTGGAGGGTGACAGCACCTGCAGATTCCGCAAGGAACGTCCAGAAACACCTCACCATATACTGATGGAGTGCTATGCTGTGCACCATGAAAGACTGAACACACTGGGATCATACCAGCTGACTGTAGAAGAAATACCACGAATAGACCCCCTTAAAATCCTCAAATTCCTGAAGGTATTGAGGCTTGAGGGGCTGCTGTAAAACGAGAACACATCGAGAAGCAGAAGAAGATGGGGCACAATAGATCTAATAAGGTCGCAGCGCATCGGTCACCATCCAAACTTACCAATACCAATACCAATACCCTTTAGTTCTTGTGTTTATATTGTTCGTCTCAATTTTGTGTTGGCAATAAAGTCACTGTCAATCTCATACACGTCGATTGTATACGTCAATGATTCAATGTCATATGTAAATTTTTGTTACACTTTTTTTATGTTCTCAATCATTTTTATCTGATTTTTAACTATGTAGTATTGCTTATATTTATGTTAGTCTGTAAACTGCGGCAATGAAAAGTAAATTCTATTTCTCACTTTCGTAAGTACACAGGCTGAGATGTTTTTCAGACTAAGTATTGTTCATTCATTTTTCAATTCTTTGTAGAGTTCCGGAGGAAGAGCTAATAAATGGCTCGAAAGCTTGAATAGAAAAAAAAGTTCGCCTTATTTTCATCATTCGACTGCAGACCTGAATTTGAAGTAATTCTTCTATATATATATATATATAGATATATATATATATATATATATATATATATATATATATATATATATATATATATATATATATATATATATATATATATATATATATATATATATATATATATATTGTTATGAATTCCCTCAATTTTATTTAGCTATTATGAATTTAAATTTTAATTGATATGATTTGTATTGATATAATTTGATTTTATTTTGTATTGACTCTATATTCTCAGGTAAGGTTCTCTTTCTTTAAATGAACTCTTCAATAATTCAAAATTTTTCTAATTTAACCATTTTATTAACACTTCTTCTTTTAAATTCAACATCAATTCAAATAAAGAACAAATATAACTATTAACTAAATTTATGGTACCTTTTATGTTTAATATTTCCCGCTTTAATGTTTATATTTGCAAATATTTATCAATGTCAAAATTGGCCAATTATTTATTTACTCACTGTTTTCAAACTTGACACTTTTACTTCTCTATGATGATCAGCTGTTCTGTAATGAGATGATCGATGCTCTATGTTGTTGTTGATCCAATAATTTTCTTCTTTATCGGCTCAGCTTTAGGAAGGTTAATTTAATCCAAAGATGGCCTCTTCTTTTATTGTTGTTTATATTACATCAATAATTAGAACTCACTTCAGGTAATTTAAATGTTTTACTTGTACTTTTATCTATTACTTTATAATTATAATTTCAGTTCACTTTATATTTCACGAAGATAATTATGGAGATACAATAACAAATGAATACTTGATGTACGCGAAGACAATGCTTATGGCTTGGCTGCTAAAAATCAACTGACTCCGGAAATGCAATTCACTTTCCTTTATAATGTCTTTTTATTTTTGAAAATCAAATTACCTGATGTACATTTTCTAGAATGTTCTCAATATCCTTTTTATGATTATTAATCATTTTTAAAAATTAAACTAAAAGGTACTGTACATTTTTAAATACCATTCTATTTAATTAAATATACAATAATTTTGGAAATTGATTATTTCAATAATAACAGCTTCTTTATGATAATTTAAAATTTTTCAATCTCAGTACCTACTTCAATTTGATTATTTTAAATAATTAAATGACATTTGATTAGATTTTTAACAAATTTGTAATAAAAACATATATTTTAGACTGAAAATATCTAGTTAAACTCATCTACAGAATATTCTGAACATTTTGTACTAAAAATTTTACTATTCTGTCCCTTAATTCACTTATTATTTAATTTTGAAAAATTTGACATTTCGATATATACAGTTAACTAATTTCTTCTAATACCTTTATATATGATTAACTACCTTCAATGACTTAAAATTTACTTATAATCTGATATACAAATTTAGCTGATTCTACGATACATAAATTTCCACTATTATATGTATTCTACATAAATTAAGTCTGTTATATTGAATTAATTTCTTCCAATTAATACCTACAAAGATTTTATTACTTGAATTCTCCTATATTTCTAATATTTCATGAATTTCTATTGATTTACTTGATATTTACTTCCAACGATTAATGACATTTTAAGTTTCTGACATTCTATAAGAGTTTTCCATATATTATTGATTTTAAAATTATGCTTGATCATTTATAAGTCATACATTTACATTTGTCATCATTTTGATTCCATTTTAATTATTTAAATTCACATTTATTAAGTTATTATTTACTAATCTCCATTTTAATTCATTGAAGTTTTCCTTTCTATGATCAATATCATTTAATATTGTACCATATATTTTAATTCTAATATTGCAAATGAATAAAACCATAGCAAATCCCCAAAATTTACATTGAACTTATTTAAATTCAATATTTATAATAATTCAATGTTGAATTTTCTTATAATCTATTATTTATAACTTTTAATAATAACATAACTAAATATAACTTAACTACAACATGATATTCATATTTGAAATTCTCAAATATTCATTTTCTCTTTTCAATTATTCTCTATCATTCATTCATTCATTTTATATTCATATATACTCTCTATATTGTACACTCCTTTTATTTTCCCTGTATTTATTTCTTTTAATAAATAACTATTCTCTGGTTTTTCATTTTCTATTTTATATGGATTTACTGTTTATTCTTTCCTTTTGAAGGTCCTTTATAAGAAAATGTTTGTTTGTAATGTTAATAAAATATATAATAATTATTTAATAAACATTTTTGTGAGTTACCAAATTCTTTAATACCTATATGAATTTTGATTCATGATTTATGTGTATAGGAATAGTATATTTCATTGATATTTTTCTAACTTACATTTCTGTCTTTCTTTATGCTCGCATACTACAAATAGATATATAAAACTGTTGTTATTTCATTCTATATTTTATTTATTATCATTTTTATATTTCTTTGCACTTCTAGTAAGGATTATGTTTGCTACGCAAATTCATATATATTTATATTAATTATTTTTGGTCTTAGCGATTTCTTATTATCGTTATCTAAGCCATTTTATACCCCTATCATTTTATATTTGTCACCACTTTCGGTTAACATAATACATTTTTCTATATATGTGTGTCCCCATATTTTTGATAGATTCACCACATTATAATTTATATTTTCTTTGTCTCCATTTTCGGTAGACTTATTTATACCTATTTTCAAATATTTATATATATCATTATACCTTACATATTTCCTCCCCATCCTTACTTTCGTTCCTATAACCTGTCTATAATCTCTATACATTTGCACTTTGCTTTATATATGCTATTTCTTATATATTTCTACGATCTTATAATATTTAATTAAGTATTTCTTTAAGCATTTATATACTATTACCTATTAAAATTACTATTATTCATCTTACTTTGCTTCATATGTACTTACAAAATTTTATTTTTAAATTTGGACTATTCACTTATATGATTCATAATTTAATTCAATTTTATAACTATTTACTTCATTTTCATTTCATGTATTCTTTTCCATTCATTCAATTAACTTTATTTTATAATAAATTATTTACAATTTTAACTATTTATTCCTACTTTCCTACTCTTTTAATAAAAAGTGGTACTCCTAATTTTATTTCCTCTTTCTATCCTGTTCTTTTGTATTGAAATCTCTAATGAACTTACTGTTTTTATTTTATTAATTTATTTTTATTAACTTTAATTTATAATTTACTTACAACTATTCTATATACACCTTCTATCCTACTTTTACTAAAAAGTGGCAATCCCTGTTTTATTTACTCTTTCTATCCTGTTGTTTTAAATTAAAATCATTAATGAACTTACTATTTTTATTTTATTAATTTATTTTAATCAACTTTAATTTATAATTTACTTACAACTATTCTATATACACCTTCTATCCTACTTTTACTAAAAAGTGGCACTACCTGTTTTATTTACTCTTTCTATCCTGTTCTTTTAAATTGTTTAATATATCTTTTATTATAATGTTTGATATATTTATAATTTCGTATTTCTACTCCTTTATACCTCTTTGATGATAATATTATCTTATTTCCCAATCTTAACCTTTGTTTATTTTGATTTTTTCCCAAAATTTGTGCAAACCTGTATTTGTAATTTAAATTGTATCCCCAGAAATATTCAATAAATTGTATTTCAAATTGCTTGTAAATTTCTATATAACTTTCAGGTTTATGGTAAAATTATTAATATTCCCCATACATTGATTTTTAACACATGATATTATATTATTTTCAATTTCTATTTCGTTATTCTTTAAATTAAATTGATCAACCTCCATTTTCCCAGTTGTTTCTGTTGTTTGTACATTAATATTTTGATGAATACTTACTTCAGTTATTATTACTATATCAATTTCTTTTTCAACATGTGTTTCATCAATTACACTATCATTTAAATTATGAATTTCTACATTACTCTTCTCATCCTTAGTTTCAAATACTACTATTGAATTTTCACTTTTTCCTAGTTTCTCAAATTTCTCATTCATATTTTCTAATTTCCTATCTTGTATTAATAATTTATCATCTATCTCATTAATATGTATATCTATTTTCTCATTCACATATTCTTTCATATCTTGTATAACCATATTTAATTTTTCATCCATTCTTTCAAATCTTTGATTAATATTTTCTAATTTATCATTCATACCTTCAAATCTTACATTTATATTCTGATTTATACTA
>JARQZK010000765.1:0-5000 GCA_030704885.1 Cynegetis impunctata
GAGGCCATTTGGTTGAGAAAATTTATGTCTGACATTCAAGAAGACCTGCATGGACCAACACAGTTAATGATTGATAACCAGAGTGCTATCAAACTCATTAAAAATCCTGAATTTCATCAAAGAACGAAACATATTGATGTTAAATTCAAGTTCATTCGTGAACATTGTGATTGTGGAGATATAGAACCAAATTACGTAAACACAAAGGACCAGGAAGCTGACATATTAACAAAACCCTTACCAAGAATACAGTTCCAGAGACTCAGATCAAAACTTGGAGTTACTAGTTTGAAAACACAATATGAGGAAACTACTCTGCGTAACAAAAGGTGGGAGTATAGGAAGAACATTTTTGTTCCGCAAGAAGAGGCGAATGTTCTATGATCGTGTTTTTTTCTATGGTAGAAACCCGGAAGTGTGGCTACTATGTCAATCAACATCAATGGTGGCAAGAGAGACCCAACGATTGTTTTGTTATAGTTAATTACATTATTTTTACATTGTTTTTCCTTGCTGAATAGATTATTAAATCAGTCTAATTTCTTATACCATTCCACATAACCCAAAATATTCGATTTCGTATGCATTAGCTTTAAACTGTGAACTCTCTACGATACACGCGGCTTCATAATCAAAACCTGCATGGAGTTATATACAACTCACGCGGCGCCTCGGTCTCGGAGCTGTGTGAGTTGTATTTAACTCACATGGCAGTCAACGTGTTAAATGAGACTGTTACGTTGCACAGAGCTAGTTCAACGCAAAGCTTGGTTCACCGGCTGTCAATTTATGAGGTTCAGCTGAACTATCAAATTCAGACGCTTAAACCGAGCTCAAAGATAATATAACCTCACTCCTTGTATTAAATTGTTGGAAAGTTATCATAATATTGGATTATATTTTTGTCAAAATAATTAAAAATAAACATAATGGCTCATCAGCTACATGATAATCTTCAGGAACTAACAGACGATGAGGACTTTGCTGAAGTAGTAGAAGTATTAAATAATGCTGGAAGACAACCAAAGAAATATAAAGATATAATGCATTTTGTTGTATGGAAGAAGCTGCAGTTCATTTTGTTGATAATGTAAATTTTCAACCTCACAAGAATGCTAACAATATTCATAATATCAACAATGTTGTGAAGCATCAATTAATAAATTACTTCAGAGAACTGTAGTAATAAATTGTTTCTTTATTTAAGAAATATATGTTACTGTTCTATGTAAGCTTCTTCTAATGATTATTACATAATGATGGGCATAAAAATTTGAATCCCATATCATACTCTTGAAAATATCTTTTTTGTAGTAGGTACTTTTATTTCATTTACTAATAAAATATAACTTTTTTATTAACAAATCAACCTATTATATAACACAATAAATTAATATTGTTCATTTTCAAATCTTTTTTATTTTTACGGCATAATATGCTTGTCTATTGATACATTTTCCATTCTTAACTTATTTTGCTTAATTATTCCATCTGACTCTATTTTTAATTAATTAATTTTTTTCTGAGTAAGACTTTGGGTTTCAATTTGTTTTAAAAAGATACAGCTTGGCGTACCGTTTCACAATGCAAAATACAATGTTCCGTGTCCTTTTTAAAAAAAAATTAACAGCCCATGTGCAAACGATACCAACATAACACATATTTACTTGAACTCGGTTTAGTAAAGCTAGTCTTCAAAGTAACCTGTACAACTGAAAGCTATTCTTGAACCGAGTTCATCCTTGAACCTAGCTCAGTAGAACCATGGCTTAAACCGTTACTGTACAGGCTGTCCCATTTTCGATGTCCTTACAGGGTAACTCGCTTATTTTTAAAGATAGAGATTTGCGGTTTCCGCGAACGTTGGCTACTTTTTTGTGAAACTCACGATACCGTAAACAAAATTTTCATAGCTTGCTTCGTTTTTGAGATACAGGGCGAAGTTGAAAATATTGCATTTTGGCCCCCGCCTTGTATCACAGCTATCTTTCAACTTATAGGAAAAGTAAAAACTATGTTTTATATACTTTTTTACGTAGAATCCAGTGGCGTAGTGAGATTTTTGAAATGAGCTATCATTGTTCAGATATAACACAAAGCTATATTTTTTTAAATGGGACACTCTGTATATTTTTCCATATTCAAAACATAAATGCTTTGAGCTTTTTAAAAATATATAATACTTATATAATATTTAAAGTATCAGCCCTGTATTTAGATAAATTTCATTTTTGTTATAGCAAGTCAAGACAAATATCACTTTAGTAGAACGTTTAGCGCAATAAACAAATATCACTCTCATTCGTATATGGTAGCATGGAAAGTACCTATTCATTAAAAAAAATATTATTCAGTATGGGTCACTAAATAATTTGACAAAACAATAAATTTAAACTCTTATGAAACACTCTTTATCGACCATAAACGCTGTGGACCTAATTAGTAGGTAGCTATGGAAAAAGAGCAAGTGCAGAATGTATATAGGTCCTGTCACCTACCTGTCAAAGTTAACAAATTTTTCTCACAATAGCGAATGATAATCCAAGATATCAAAATTACGAAAAATTATATATGGTTGGGATATATTACCAAGTAGGTTTCAATCCAAATCAAGCGATGGACCTCTATGTTGAAAGGTATTTACTATTACCCATTTACTGGGTGTCAGTAAGATAATAAGATAGAAAATTTAGGTTTCCTGAAAGGAGACAACCGAGTAGGAGAATATTTGGCAGACTAAAAAGAAATTTGGAAAATTTTAGATCTTTTGAAAAGCCTAGACCAAAAAGTTATAGGAAAGAAAATGCTGAAGATGTTGAAATTAGTGTCCTCGCAAAGGTAGAAGAGAACAAAAATACTTCTTGCAGAGAAATTGAAGATTTGATTGGCATTCCAAAGACAAGAGTTTCGAAGATATTGAAAATGCATAAATATACCCCCTACATACCTCAAACTATACATCATCTGCACCCAGGTGATGCTGAGAAGCGCATTGAGTTTTGTAGTTGGTATATACAAAAGACGAGAGAATGAAAGCTATATAAGTAGCGCTGGCACTTTTAATCGAAATAATCATCGTTATTAGTCAAATGAAAATGAGCACGTTACGGTGGCTCGTCAACAGCAAGGCAGATTCGCGGCTTCAATGTATCTTGTTTCGTTTTTGGCGGAAGATTGGCATACCGCATTTTGGAAATTTTGGATGATTGTCTTTGTGGACTACTCGATGAAATTCCGTTGGCTCAATACGGACACAGTTATTTCCAACAAGATGGCGCACCTTGTCATAACGCAGGTCCCGTTAGGGCTTTTCTTAATGAAAGATTCCAAAACCAGTGGATTGGTAATAATGGTCCCATTAACTGGCCACCAAGGTCCCCTGACTTATCGATATTAGATTTTTTCATATGGGGCTTTATGAAAAATAAAATAAACCACACGCGGCAAGAAAATCGAGATGCTCTCATGAATGCCACGAGAGAAGCTTTCGAATTCTTACGCATAAGACCTTTGTTGTTACTGCGGTCGATTGACGCTATCCTCAGAAGATGTCGGTTGTGTCTTCAACAGAATGGACAGCAATTTGAACAATATTCATAAAATATTTTCAACCGAAAAATAATAGAGCTTTGTTTTGTAGCAGTGTTTCATATAAGTTTTAATTTCTGTTATAATAATTTTTAAATTAATCTTTGTTTAGTAACTTATATTGAATAAAATTATTTTAATGAATACTTTCCATGCTACCATATATAAATGAGAGTGATATTTGTTTATTGCGCTAAAAGTTCTACTAAAGTGATATTTGTCTTGACTTGCTATAACAAAAATGAAATTTATCTAAATACAGGGCTAATACTTGAAATATTATAAAAGTATTATATATTATTAAAGAGCTCCAAGCATTTATGTTTTGAATATGGAAAAATATATAGAGTGTCCCATTTAAAAAAATATAACTTTGGGTTATATCTGAACAATGACAGCTCATTTCAAAAATCTCACTACGCCACTGGATTCTACGTAAAAAAGTGTATAAAACACAGTTTTTACTTTTCCTATAAGTTGAAAGATAGCTGTGATACAAGGCGGGGGCCAAAATGCAATATTTTCAACTTCGCCCTGTATCTCAAAAACGAAGCAAGCTATGAAAATTTTGTTTACGGTATCGTGAGATTCACAAAAAAGTAGCCAACGTTCGCGAAAACCGCAAATCTCTATCTTTAAAAATAACCGAGTTACCCCGTAAGGACATCGAAAATGGGACAGCCTGTACAACCGGGCCTTAGTGTATTCAAACAATAATGATTTTCCTAAGAACATTTTATTACACCAATTTGGGAAATACATTTCTATTAGCCCTTCTTGAAATGTGTTGTCTATTTAGGTACCTGCAATAATTATTTCCCACCCGTAAGCGCAAATCTGTAATTATGTATTCAGTCAACAACGTCTTGATTCAGTTCTTAACTCAATCTGCCCGATGATGGTCTAGTGACCGAAATTGCAATCGCAGTGTTATATTTTTCAAAGTATTTTTGTGATAATAAACGTAGTAGGTAAATTCAAGTTTTGTTTTTGTTCATTAGACTAAATCAGTTTATGCAGTGATAAATGGAAATGTTTTAATTCATAGAATTTACTATATTATATATATATATTACAGTTAAGTGTTATCTTCTAAATTCTTCTAGGCACCGTGTTGTGCACAGATTAACTACAAATGAAAAGAACTTGGTCGTATTTTTCGGGCGAAATGCATCGCGTCGAGATGCGAGATGAAAAATTGAAAATAATTTATTTTATTAAAAGAAAAATATGCGAAATGCATCAACTCATTCCACACATTCCACACCAAATTTCAACCCTATAGTTAAAAAAAAACGGTGTCATGGGACACCAGGTAGGAACGAAGTTTCTTCGGATTATATAGAAGCAACACAATTTGCAAAAAAGGAAAAATGCGTCTCGAGACGCTCGACAGAAGTGATAACTTATAC
>JARQZK010000765.1:12500-50000 GCA_030704885.1 Cynegetis impunctata
TATATATATATATATATATATATCAGATCAAAAATGATCCACATGTTTCTGACATTTCTGTGTTTTTATGAAAATAATCAAGTTAACACTCAATTTAAACGAAATTACTATAAGGTTTGATATGTTTGTGCTTATTACTGACAGGGTCACAATGACTGATAATTTTTCTTTTTAATCTGATATTGTACTTTTGACCTTCATAAAATGTTACAAAAGATTGAAGAAGCAACATATAATTTCCCTTTACATAGCTGATTCATATTGAAGCCGACGAAATTAGCAGTGAGTTTCGGTGTTGCTTTGATGCAGTAAATGTACATCCTGAAGGAAATCTGATTAACAAATGTGCCTCTGTCATAAACGAGTACAATTCATTTAGTAACTTCCTCCACATAGAGACACCATAAAGCTAAGTAATGGGATATACGACTTATTTGAAATTTCCCTGAATAGCAGAATTTGTAGGCACAGAAACATTATGAGGCAGTTCTACAATTCCTGGGCAATTTTTGTGAGAATAAATTAAACAAATAACATATTGAGGCAAATATGAAGTAATATATATATATATATATATATATATATATTTATATATAAATATAATATATATATATATATATATATATATATATATATATATATACATATATATATATATATATATATATATAAATATATATATATATATATATATATATAGGGTGTTAAAAAACAACGTTTCAATACTTTGGGAGCTGATTAGAGACTTCAAAATGAGTAAAATATTTCATATAAACATGGGTCCTCAAATGAGCTGTTTTGGAGATATAGACGATGTTCGGCTTTCAAATGAACTACTAGCGCAACCAAATACCATATTCGATTTATTTGCATCTTTTAAATGCCTTGTTTACTGAACTTATATTTTCAATGTTTTTCAATCGGTTCATGAAAAAAATCACAGCTGTCATTAAACATTTCCTTTCATATGACATTTACGTATCTACTTCTATGGCCCGCTAGATCTCCCGATTTGAATCCTTTGTACTTTTGTAATTGGGGTTATTTGAAAAGTTTAGTGTATGCAACGTCAGTAAAAAACATCGAAAAATTGCAACATCGGAATGAACTATCCTGCCAAACGATCCGAACACAACTAGCGTCGATGTACTTCCTGCATTGAAATGGACGGTGATCATATGGAACATCTTCTGTAAAACACTAGAAGTCAAAAATAAATCGAATATCTTCTGTGATTTATCGTTGCGGTAGGAGTTAATATTTTGAAAACGGAAATCGCTCATATCTCGAAAACGGCTCATTTTTAGACACATGTTTATATGAAATTTTTGATATAAAACTTTTTACTTAGTTTGAAGTCTAGAATTAGTTCCAAAAATATTGAAATGTTGTTTTTTAACAACCGGAATATACATGGGCGCACCCAGGATTGAGTTTCGGGGGGAGGGGGGGAGGAGGCTGAATCAAAATTTACCTCCTTAAATTTAAATAGAAAACGCACATCCCTTATCCGGGGCACCAAGCTAGTTAGTTGAGTACGTTAGGTACGCTGGCTAGTATTTGGGAGGTCTCGGGTTCAAACCCCGGAGCCGACTGGTCTGCCATGAGTTTTTTCAGAGGTTTCCTCATGGTAATGTGAGTCACTGCATGCAAACTTATAAGGCGAATGCTGGACCAGTATTAATCCTCTGAATCCTACCCACACTTCCTATGTTCCATAAATATCCCGTCTCACCTATCCTTAATGCACTTGTACATACAAGTGTATCCTCTGATCTGGCTGAAGGAGTTAATCAGAAACTCAAGCTGCCCGCCTCCCTGACACATACTTCAGGGAGGAATGAAACACGTGTGTTTCCTTCCTTCCTTTTCCCGTATCCGGTACATCATAATAGATCTTATGGTTGACCGATAGTGACCAGTGGGCTCATTTGATAGTAGTAGATGAGCTCATTTTACAATTATTATCTTAGTAATCTCAATTCTTTGGTTACTACAATAAATCTCGGGTGGGGCTGCAGCCCTATGGCTCTCCCACTGGGTGAGCCACTGCCCGAATATATATATATATATATATATATATATATATATATATATATATATATATATATATATATATATATATGTATATATATATAATTCGTTAATGTGAATTCATTCGAATTTGTAGTGAAAAATTAATGAAATGATGAATTAAAGATAAGTAATTAATTTGAAAATTTGATGATTAATCAAATCAATCCCCCAACGAATCATCCTGCTGAAGCTGTAGGATCAAAAAGAAATTCTTATAATCCAACATCTGTTGAATACCAGTTCCAGTGCTTCTCATTTTCTGGTTATAGTATGATCAAATCTTTAGTTAGTCTAACTAAATTTAAAAGATTACAAACAAGTGTCTAGAAAATGAATAAATACCTCATTATGCCCAATTCCTACTAACCTAGGTACTCCATGGAGACTGCACATGTTTTTCTATCTACACGAGTTGAATTTAGTTATCTCTAATATAAAAAATTCTCTTGTCACGGTGTTAGAAGTTAAACTCCTCCGAAATGGCTCTACCGATTCTCATGAAATTTTGTGTTCATATCATGTAGGTCTGAGAATCGGCCAACATCTATTTTTCATCCCCCTAAATGTTAAGGGTGGTCCACCCCTCAATTTTTTTATTTTATTTTTTAGCCAAAATTTTCTGTTCTATTTTTATTATGATACAGCATTCAAAAATACATACAACCCATAATTTTCACCCCTTTATAATCATTACCTATTTTTTATTTTTTAATTATAAACTTCAATTTATTTTGGCAAAATTTTTATTTTTATTTTGTCATGACTTAGAATAAAGAAACTATTATTACTCTCAATTTTTTACCCTTCTACGATCAACCCTTATTTTTCCATCGCGATTTTCATTTTTTTTAAATTTTATCCACAGATCCGCAATAGGGTTGCAAGATGGCAACCGAAAATAACAATAGTCGGTCTGAGAATAGGTCGTTAACTTTACTTTTTTATGATGCATTAAAAAATACATACAACTTTAAATTTTCACCCTTCTATCAACAACCCATATTTTTCAATAGCCATTTTAATAAATTAAACAACGTTTGCCGGGTCAGTTAGATTAACAAATAGATAGATATAATGATAGATAGATAGTTAGATAGACATATAGATAGATAGATAGATAAAAATAATTTATATGGCAGAACAACGTTTGCCGGGTCAGATAAATTGATAGATAGATATGTAGATAGATATATAGTTAGATAGATAGATAGTTAGATAGGTAGATATACATCGGCAGATAGATGAATAGATAGGAAGATAGATATCTATCTATAGAAAAATAATTTGTATGGCAGAACAACGTTCGCCGGGTCAGTTAGTTTATAAATAAAAATGTGTCATTATAGTACAAATTATATCAAAACATCATCATCAGTACAGACTTATCTATTCAACCTACTATAGTATGGTAAATTAAGGGACTATTACCATGACGTGTTTTGTAGTCATATTTTCAATCTGCGAAATTCTGAAGACACAGACCACTTAGCATTTGATACAAAATTATACGAAGAAAGTAGGTACATAACATTTATGAATTTTATATTAAAATATGCAGTTACTTAGTACTTTCCAAGTCTTCAGTCTGGAATTAATTCTGCATTTTTTATTGGCAAAAACTTTGAATCTGGCGACAAAAGTATAGGAAAAAGTCCAAAGCGTTTATGACGAAGAATTCGAAATGAATTTTTGTTCGCTAATTTATGATTTACAGCATAGGTTTCTTCGCTCATTTTACTTGTAAAGCGTACTTTTTGCTTTAGAAATGAATATGGGCCCAGAAAGTTGAGTTACGGGAAATTTTTTGAGTATTGAAAATGTTGTCTTTGTAATAACTGAAATCATCGGAGCCAAAGTTAATAATTATGAAAAAACTCAATAAACTTCTTACATCGTATAAAGAATAATGTATTATGAATTTTGCAAGTTTCTACAAATTGAAGTTTATTTTAGGCAAGATTTTATTTGAACCTTTCTTGGACAGCTATCGTGTTTTAATACTAAATTATATAGGAATATATAATCAACATTAGTAGGTTAGTAGAAAAAAAAATTTTATCTTGATTATATTATAGAAAATATACTACTAAACTTATGTGAAGTGAATGTTACCACTATCAGTAGGACATCACTATCTATCTCATTATATTAATATACCAGTGGCGGCTCGTGAGGTTTTGGTTTGAGAAGGCTACAAGAGGTGTTAAAAAATACACCATAGGCGAAAATTTTTAGGATTTCAAGGTCAACCGCCTTATAATTTAAAGAAAATTAAAGTAAAACAAACACCCTAAGCTATTAATTTGTTTTCACTTTCGAGTGTCTACCTTGAGACCTACAACTCCTATTTACAATATTCACAAAAACTCTTCTCAGCCAATTAATCAATTCATCTATTCATCAAATTTTTTTTTCTTTCGCAAAATAGGTACCTACCTACCTACTTAATGAATTTGTTAACAGCTGGTGAGAGCAAATAAAAAGTTATTATATATTTTTGAAGATTAGCGGGATTCTGCGATCTTTAACGTTAGCAAAATGATCTATAATATCCTCATAAAACTTTTTGTTATATGAACATAAATATTGTGTCATCAACAATAAAAAAATGCACAGCTCTGTCAAAACACACATTGGATGAATTATACTCTTTCCACTTAGACAATGTTATAAATCTCGAAAATGACACACAAAAAATTTCAGAGAAAATTGAAAAAATTTATGTGTACAAAAATACAAATAATTCAAGGACACAAATACATAACTTTACTCTCTCCTACCAAAATCTATTTCAATAAAAACAAATTTGAAACACAATAGTTTTGGACTAAAAAATATTATATATATATATATATATATATAAATATATATATATATATATATATATATATATATATATATTACTATTGGTATTTTCTTGGAATAAGGTTCAGACAATATTAAAAGTCAAAATTATATGATGAAATAAAGAACATGTAATTTTGATTTTTAATATTGTCTGAACCTTATTCCAAGAAAATACCAATAGTAATATATACCCGTAGTTCTAGAAGAATAAATAAAACTAACTATATATATATATATATATATATATATATATATATATATATATATATATATATATATATATATATATATATATATATATATATATATATATATATATATATATATATGTATAAATATATCACATAAAGTGAATAAAGAAATCTTAATAATTTGAAATTATCAAACAATTTTGTATTATAGTACTTATATTTAAAACATCGAGCATATCTAAGTTAATTTTTACTCATACAGATGTCAAACAAGCGTCAAATCCTCACTTGTTTCTACATTGCCATACGTTGCGAAAAGTAATTGAAAATTTGCATATTTCTACAGTTAAATATAATTTACTTCATGCAAAGCCCATATTTAAATCTCTTCCAGTCACCTGTTCCTAAGTTAGCAGACTATATTCATCAGATTAGAAAGCGTATAAGACAGACTCCATTATGAAGGGCATCAGTATGAAAAACGTTCAATGTCTGAAGCATGCAAAACCAGGAGGCAACATAATTAGGAACGAGTTCGCAAAGCTTATAGAACAACTGCGGATAACTATAATGCTAATGAGAAGCGAAACATTTACTTCAAAAGCGAAAGTAAAGTTATTTTTTTCATTGAATTTACACTGTGTTCTACATTCAGGAGGATTTATGTTACTTATAGGTACAATATTATTCGAGAAAATGTTCTAATACGTTCAAACTTTAATTTAAGCTTTATATACCATTTGAAAATTATCTTAATTTTAATCTTTTGCCGTATAATGAAAATTTCAAATTGTGGAAACTCTTCTATTTCCGATTTCAAACCATAAATCTGTCTGGACTGCAAAGAAACCAATAGACAACTGCTAGAATATGAAGTGGGAAAAAGCATATTATACAAATATTTATACATGTTCACGTTTAAAATGAATATATATTCCATTGAACATTAGAATTTTTTAACTACGATTTGCGCGAAGTTAAACAAACAATTTTATTATTGATCGAGTTTTACAGCAATCGCCAATGAAATGTAACATCTAAAATAGGCACGAGAAAATTTTGTTATAATATTCTCTTTTCAAAAGGACCCCGCACATTTAGTTAGAAAAAATGACGACAGTTAAATTCGCTCAGTTTTGGATATATTATAGATACTGGCTAGCTTTAAAACATATCAATTTTAAATTCTGTTCCCACGACTGGTTTAGGATATAGAGTGGTCCAAATGTCAATGTCCAGAAAAATCATCTTCACAATTTTAAAAAGTGATGTTAACATATAGATTTTCACTAAAATATGATAACTTCACTGAAAAGCCGCTTTTTTAAGAAAGCCATCTAAATAACTTGAAAATGAGTCCGGCATATACAGGCTGTTTACTCGATGAGTTTGTGTATGCGGCTTCAACTTCGACAGTTTTATGTCAAAAAACTCCATTGCTAGCTCAACTGATAACAGACGATATCTCAAATAGTGAAAGGAAATAAAGCTTCCTACCATGTATAGTTTAGAAAAAAAAATGGTGCAAAAGTTGTCTTCATTATTTGAAAACTTTTTATTTGTGAGGTACTGGAGAAAAAGTGACTCAATTTTATATCAGTGAGTGGAATAGTCTATAAAAGGCACATATCATGTTAAAACTGACGTTTATATACCATATGTGCATTTTTACAGGTATACCTGGTAGATAAAAATGTATTAATTATTTTTCATCTTGAGTCCTATAGTAGCGAGGTTCTTGAATAAACAATTATTTTCACATTTGAATGTTAATTTGGATTCGCGTTGATTACCGAATCTATAATTTTTGTGGAAGAATATTTCACGTGCAGGAGCATTCGAGAATAACCAAGGTACCACAACACCATTGCCACATGAGCACATATTCCGAGTGTTCTTGCACCTGATTTGCAGGTACAGTAGTACCCCGATACCGACTGCCGGTCTTCATTATACTGAATCCATAGCTGGTACTTTGTAACATTCTTATATCTCGAGAATAGTCTCAACCTAACAAGGTTATCATCAAGATGAGCTTCATCAATTTCTAAATTAATATCTTGATCACCTCGTCTAGTATCCTGTACGTATGACGGCGCTAGCTTTAACTGATAGGTGCCCACTGTTAGGTCCCGCAAATAGTCTAAAGTGAGCCGTGGGAAGTTAGGGACATGATCGTTCCTTACAGCCGTCCATCTACCCATCCTACGAAGTAAATTCTCATTTTGAAGGAATTCAAGCAAATTATTAGACCTAGTAGCACGTTCCAAACATATTTGAGCCATTTGTTCGTTAGCTTGCATTCTTATGTCGGAAAAATATCTGTTAATGAGACTCGCAGCTATTCGGTAAAAATCACCAAGGTTAGGAGCATGCGTAGTCGAAATGATGTTCGAAAAAAACTTGAAAATGGATTTTAAATGGCCATTTCTTGATTCAATGATCCATCTTG
Source organism: Cynegetis impunctata (assembly GCA_030704885.1). NCBI lineage: Eukaryota > Metazoa > Arthropoda > Insecta > Coleoptera > Coccinellidae > Cynegetis > Cynegetis impunctata. The sequence continues at coordinate 20,067 of JARQZK010000765.1, forward strand.
TTTTTGTTATTAGCCTCGCTTCATTAGCATCTTCAGTTGACAACTGTGATTCTCCACGTTGGAGAGAAGGGGGCATCCTATGTCTGAAACCAAGTTCTTCCAAGAGCGATAAGGCATCACGATACCCGCGGTCGACTACGAACGTATCGTTTTCTTCGAACCAATTTCTCATCCCTTCAACGTCTCTTTGAAATTCATTTCTCAGAATAGCAGCATCATTGTTCGAGGCATCTGAGAAATAAGGACCAAGAATCGATAAGATATAACCATCGGGGGCAACAATCAGGGAGGGTTTAATAAGGTGGCGCCCTTTATGAACGCAATATGACTGACGTAAGGTCCGGAAATTGGTGCTTTTTTGCAAATAGCTATAGGTGCCATCTACATAAACTATGGCTTTGGGTTCGTTAGGTTGTGGATTATAAAGTCTATTTGCAAATTCAGTTACATGTTGTCGTATAAAGTCTTGTCGTGTTATTGCCGTAAATCCCAGGTTGTTCGGTACGAAGTTATTCATTATAGACGTCCGTACAGTTGACACAGCTAAACTCACACTTTGCCTCGATTTGTAAACGAAAATAACTTTGAGAAATTCGTCTGACAGCCCCTGTTTGAGTTTACAAAGGAACATTAGAAGGTCCTTTTTCGATACATATCTTCTGCAGTTTTCATTAGTAACAGGCCTGCAAAAAGTATACAAATTCCGAAAGTGGTCTTTACTTAAAGGACATAAAGCTTTGAATTCATCTTCGGAAAAACTGTTTTCGTCATGATACTTCCACTTTGTTTGGTGATCAAAAGCGCCCCTTATTTTCTGAAGAAAATTTGTTAGTTGACTTGCCTTAAGGCTCACATTTCTGACGATGCAAGGTAATGCAACTAGCAATGGAATAGGAAACATTGAGTTTTGATCGAGAATGGTGTAAGCATACTCTTGATCTTTCTGTGAAGTAGATATTGTACTTTAGGAAGATATCTACTCGACAACTAGTATTCAATTTTTGGAGATTATTTTGTTGTCGATCACAAATACAACATCTACTGTCTGAAACGTGTGTCAGGTTATTCAATTTCAGTCTTATATGAGGGTCGTCATTTGCATCCTGTACTTCTTCACTTACTTGAAGGTAGCAATTTATACACAGTCTTGTGAAAAGCGTTATAGGTACTTCCTCCATATTTCGTTCCTGTCTTTTAGTTATAGCAATTTCTCTTTTTTCGGCATCGTCTTCTCGATCTATTCGTTTCATGTTCTTAAGGAATCCCTGGATTCCACAAACAAAGCAAAAGTGACGAACTTGATTATTCATTTTTCAATTAAAGTCACGTTTATTCAAACTCTGAAATGTAGCTTAACGAAGTAATAGAAAAACTAGCAACAAACAGTTACAACTAACCCACTAATAATAAACTCAATAAAGAAAATAACGTTGAAAGCGCAGATACTATACTAACTCATTGCACAGAAGATATTATTATTTGGATGAACACAGAAGAGCATAATTTTTTGATCATGGATTTTGTGTAATTCTCTGCAGAATTTATCAGCAGTCACAGAATTCAAATCATACAGGGATACAACATGCATGAAGATAATCAGTTTTTTTTCAACGTATAACTTAAGCCTTATGTCGTTAGAGTTACGAGAATGTTCGAATAACGGTCAATTGTTACTAATGAAAAAATAAATACTATATCCAAATAGATCTCATATTCATGTGTAAAAAGAAACGAAATCCAAAAGGCGATTATTTGAGACTGCTTCCAATTAAGAATTGTTGAAAGATGTCGACTGTACGAAGAAACGCTATGATGTGTAACTTTTTGCTACGAAGTAAATCAACTATGGATCTAATATGAGGAAGAAACATAGCCAGTAACGAGATGCTTCTATACTTACCTACCCTCAAAAGTGCAATATATTTTGAAACATGAGCTCATGATCCGAATCGAGACATTAAATTATGAATATTAATCTGATCAAAATTAAAGTGTAAAAATAATTCTTTATTCAAGAACCTCGCTACTATAGGACTCAAGATGAAAAATAATTAATACATTATCATTTATCTAAAAATGAACACACGGTATATAAACGTCAGTATTAAACGTCAGTTATGTGCCTTTTATAGACTATTCGACTTACTGATATAAAACTGAGTCACTTTTTCTCCAGCACCTCACAAATAAAAAGTTTTCAATTAATAAAGAAAAAAAATTCGGAGACTTCAAGTTTTGGACCATTTTTTTTTCTAAACTATACATGGTAGGAAGCTTTATTTCCTTTCACTATTTGAGATATCGTCTGTTATCAGTTGAGCTAGCAATGGAGTTTTTTGACATAAAACTGTCGAAGTTGAAGCCGCATACACAAACTCATCGAGTAAACAGCCTGTATATGCCGGACTCATTTTCAAGTTATTTGGATGGCTTTCTTAAAAAAGCGGCTTTTCAGTGAAGTTATCATATTTTAGTGAAAATCTATATAATAACATCACTTTTTAAAATTGTGAAGATGATTTTTCTGGACATTGACATTTGGACCACTCTATATCCTAAACCAGTCGTGGGAACAGAATTTAAAATTGATATGTTTTAAAGCTAGCCAGTATCTATAATATATCCAAAACTGAGCGAATTTAACTGTCGTCATTTTTTCTAACTAAATGTGCGGGGTCCTTTATGAAAATAATTGTGTTCACCGCTAACAATGTACGGTCCAAGCACCAATTAAGTTGGTACGCAGTTTTTCATACACAATGTTTCACTCTTTCAACGCATTGACGAATTTAGCCCCACGAAATACCAAATGCCGAGTGTTACGATGAAATTTGTTTTACAGCAATCACAAACAACTTCTACTATGATTAGATCACTGTATAGTATGAAACAAGGATGTTTAATTTGCTTCGAAGACAGTTCTTTCGTGGGTCCAACCTGTACATCTAAATAGAAAAATTCAGTTAATTGACTCTTTTGAATGCTACTCTGATCAGTGTAAAACGGGTTCTTCGAGATATATTTCAAAAATTTTCTGTAAATATATCCCCTTACAGCAGACATGTGCAATTTTTTGAACACGCGGGTCACTTACTGTCCATAGTTATCATTTTACGAGCCATTCTTCAATAAACTAATTTTTTTCTACTATTTCAATAGAAACAAGTTTTATTAACTGAATGTTTCATTGACCAGACATAAACATATATAGACATTTTATTAGTTATTTAATAAACTAGTTTATTAATGACAGCGATTAATGGTTGAGATATTTCAACGCGCGAGCGGAGCGAGTGCGTTAATAGTTCGCGACCAATAATCGCTACATTAATAAACGAGTTTATTACAAGATTTTGCCGACGACCTTATCATGAATTGACTATAAATTCTTGATTGAAATAAATTTTTAATGTACAATTTCTCCTATTTTAATGTAAGATTGTCATGGGCAACCAACACAGAAGTATTCAGCACGGAATAGTTGAATTATTCTGTGTCTGTACTGTTATTCCACAGAGAAAAGGAAATCATAATTCAAATCGAAAAATTTAACTCTATACAAAATGAAGTAGAAACTGCGGAAAAAAATTTATGCAATAATCGTTCGAAAGTAATGAACACTTCAGCTTCCACCAGTTCCACATATTCCTTATCGGATATTGTAGGTAATGTGAACTATTCAGAATGTCACATGACTAATATTCCATCTATGAATTTCTCAAATTGTTCCATCGGGAGCATAAATATAAATATATCGAAATAAACATAGAAATTTATATTATATTGTGGCAAATGTAAGTATCTGTTATGCAAAATAAAAATTTATTTATGAACCACTAACTAATATTGTTTAAAACTGTCTAATTTCCAATGTAGGGATTACGCTTGCTTGACAAGTATTGATATATTAATATCTACTGTCCTGTCATGCATAGGCGCCCCCAGTAATTCTTCCAGAGGAGAGGGGCATGGCGAGACACCAGAGGTGCTGATGAGGGCAATGGAATACCTCACGAAAGGAAAGGGGAATCCGAGGGACTCTTCTGGGTTTTTTTTAATTAGTACCTACCTATCTACACATTTACCAACAACTTTGTTATATTTTTGTTAACTCAAAAGCATGTTGATGTATAGTTCATTAGAAATTTGACTATAATGTTATTCAGTTGAATCTATAAAATAAAATTAAAAACCTTTGTCTCATTTTCAGATAACTCATTTTCAAACAATAGAAAAAACGAGATAAGAATGATAAAACTCTTCATCACTGTTAAAGTTTTAGGCTAGATGGAAAAGATAAAACTAACAAGTAGATACTGTGTACTGTATGAGTGTAGGTATAAAGCGAATATAATGATATTTGCAATATTGATGCCTATGATGATCGAAAAGCGACATCGTGCACTACGCGGCAACACTATTGCATGAGTGAGTATGATAATATTGAAATATTTGATGTAGGGCGTATTTATATTGGGTATAAAACTAATTGCCAATCAGAAAATGTTTGTTCTCAGTCTAATTTTCAAATCAATAGTTTTCAAATTTCCAAGGAAAGGCTACGACGGCCCCACCTTGCTCCCTCCTGCGGGCGCCATTGCTGCCATGTTGAACGTGGTAATGTGCAGAATGTATTCCATTATGTGTATGTTCTGTTCATCTTCTAGTTCTCATTTTGTATTTAAAAAAATAGCTTGAAAAATAACAGTCAACACTTAGTACTGCCAACCTGAGGTATTATTTTTCTAAGAAATTTGGAGAGGTTTTGATCTCTTTTGAAACGTATTTCTGATCAAATTTAAAAGTATTTTTTAAACGTGCGTCCTCCAATAGCTCAAACAGTTCTATATGAACAAAAAATAGCGTTTTCCCCATCTACATACCGCAAAAGGGTGAACAGAATATTTTTAGATGGACATCTTGTTTGCAAAATCTTCATATAGTTGAAAAACTCCAAATTTAAATATTGTACTTCATCTGGTCAAAAAATTGTTTCGCATATGAGAAAAATTATTTTTCCAAAAATAAATCAATGAAACAGGCTTAATATATTTAGATAATATATTTGTTAGGTATATTGTCGATTGTAGGTAGATATTTCAAGAAAGGAATAACCTATGAAATAATAGGCTTTTTTGATACCTATGAGTATGTGATGTTTTTTTAGTAATGCTCTTTTTAAAAATTTGATTGGGATCACGGTGGATGGACAAACTTCCGTGGCGGCAGTATGTTGTACATGCCTCCCTTAGCTCTTATTAGAAAAACTTTTAGTCTCTGTATTAAAAGTGCTTATTTATGTTTATTAACTACTTCCATTTCACTTCTCATCAAATTCACAACGCTTAAAATTAAAATGATGATCTATGAATTAAGTTATTAGTTGAAATTGATTTAGGCAATTATATTCACGACAGCGGTCACCCATCCAACTAATCACCACGTCGGACGCTGCTTGGCTTTTGCGGATGGACGAGACCAGCAGTAAACATAATTTCGTCATTTAATTTGACAATCATTCAAAATGACAAAAATGTCATGTTCACGGTCATAGCACTCTGAAAATAATTGACAGATGCTGCAAATCATTGTCGACTACTGTAATGCCCGCCACATACGCTACGGTAGACCGGAGAGGTCTACCTGTGCAGGTAGGCCGGAGCGTATGTGGGAATAGTATTTCCAGGTTTTTGAACCTGCGCAGGCGACCGGAGCGAGATCGAAAATCAATTTTTTTTACGGTGTACCTGAGCGTGTGTGGATGTATTCCGGTCGCCTGCGCAGGTCGCGTCATTTTTTTCTATTGTCACACGTCAATGCATGAAAAAGGCTCCGTCAGATTTAACAAAAAAGTTATTGAAGATTTTATTGAAATATATAGGACTCATCCATGTCTTTGGCAAATAAAAATTCAAGAGTACCATGATAGACAAAAAAGAAGCCTCTTATAAATTACTAATAGCAAAATTGAGAGAAATTGAGGCAGATGCGACAAAAGCAACACAAGGCCTATAACATGTTTCAGGAATAATTCCTCCAAGCGCTTGAGGTGAAATAACTGCTGAAAATTTTAGGTCCTCATAATTTCTGCCTGTTGCTAGAAATCTCAAAATAATAGTTAATCTTTTGTAAGGAGATATACTATTTCTCATAACTATATCTTTTTTTTTATCATAGGAGTAACCATTGTAAGTAATTTCGGGTATGGTTTTTCGTCCATTCTGAGATAATTTTTAAAATCTTCAGGTTGGAATTTCAATTCATTCAATAAGTTGATGTGACTATAAGTTCGCCTCTTCAATAGCCAAAGCTTACATAATTTTTTTCGCACCCTTTCCACTGTTTTTTCATATTTTTTCTTCAAAATAAACACTAGGCCTATCAATGCCAGTATGTCATCGTCTTCAATCGATGACATCGGGAAAAGAAATGAAAACCGCTACGGTATACCGGAACGTCCCCACACACGTACACAGACCTGCGCAGGTATACCTGCACAGGTAACCTATCCGGTCTACCGTAGCGTATATGGCGGGCATTAGACTCGCCCTATAATTTTTCCAGAAAAAAAAAACTCTTCAAATGTATAGAGAAACATTTAATGATATTTTAAACAAACAATAAAATATAATTTCTACTCCTTAAAAAATGCAAATATATCTAGCCTTAAAAATCAATTTCAAGGTGTAAAATCGATAAATTGAAATCAAAATAAACATACATAAAGATGTGCATTACTCTCAAACATTTTTCAGCACAGAACTTAACTAATTGACAATATATTCTAGCAAGATACTAGTGAACAAACCTACAAAATCATATCTATATGAATTACTTAAAACCGTTACCCTCAAAAATCAGTCAGGTTAAAAAGCGACGATTATTTTATAATAAAATTTAATTTGGATCGAATAAATTACCTCTTCAAATGTGAAAAATAAAGTCTGTGTCTTGTGCTAATACTTTCAATTCATATTATCCAAATATTTTTCTTGTTATAAACAGTTCGATACTCTTCATCTCAAATTGACTTGAATTAGAGCATGCTCTTTTTCCCTTTGAAATTATAATGGAAATTTAAGTAAATGATGAAAATATATAAGAGATGAAATTTCTTTCTCAAAAAAACTGCACATTCAGAAATATAAAATTATTGCAGTTATATAGCATAAGCTATATAAACTGAAATAATTTCTGACAAAGAAATAAGTAGCACAAAGAAACTGACTTTATTTTTTATTAGTTTACTCATCACTCGACTTACTAATATTAGAGTTGTGAATTAAACAGACAATCAATTATTTATATATATTTATATATCTATATAATTCAACTAGAATTTTCCAGTGGCCCATGGTGATAAAATCGATAAACGTTCAATTATTGAACAATATTATTTAAAATTCACAACTATAAAAACAAAATTGCACCAATCTTTGGAACAAACTCATTTGTATGACATCTTTCCTCCAATATGAAAAAACACTCCTATAAAAGTTAAGAGACATGTATGAATCTATTTTTAAATCACTTTTCCCTCATGAGAAATACTAATTATCACACAACCCTTCAAATTTTTTCACTTTTGTCAGATCATGAGGATTTAAGAAAATTCAATTTAATATATCAATATCTGGATAAGAGCTTCGGTGTATTATTTCACAATTATTATTCTACTTCAAATTTAATAAAATCTAATAAATTCTATTAGTCAAAAGAGGTATTTTGTACATATTGCAAGAAATCAAATAATTACATCTTTGACTATTTTAATTTTTTTGAACTAGACACAAAAGTTTTTAGTCCGGGGAAGTAAGTATATAGAGAGGAAAAATTAAAAAGTAGGGGTCATAATTTTTTTTAAGTAAGTACACTGACCCCTCATCGCTTTCCTAAATTTCTGACCAAATCCCGTGAAAGCTCGAAACACAGCTTGCAAGCACATTTGAAAGCACTAAAATTCGATGATTTTTTGCTTATAACTTTTTCTGATGTACTCGCACAAAAAAATCGTAGAGATCAAATTCACAGTAAATTTTATGCACTACACGATGACGTAAGTCGACTTTTGAAATGAAAATTTTTTCGACTCAAAATTTTCCAAAAAATGAAAATTGTTACGAAAGGTCGTGTTTTAACCGGCAACCATACTGAAAATAACCATATCGAGATCAAAACATAGGGAAACATAGATGGTGTGCTATAAAAAATTTACGTATTTTCAGATTTGGAAAATTCAAAAATATATATATTTTTTTTCAATCACGCTTCCTCTTGAAAACATTAACGATATCGAAACGCGGTTGGTTGCAATCGATAGGGGAAAAGTTGTAGTTTTAGGCATAAAATAAAAAATTTAGAAGCCGAGATATAGAAGCTCAAAGTTCGCTTCGTACTGTGACCATACTATTAAAAATTTTCAAATCCTGATTGTTGCACCTGCGTACTGATTAAATACAGATTTTAAATAAAGTTGTGCATAGAAAATAAATTAGTAATCTTGCCGCGCTCGACTACTGATTTATTTTTGATGCAGCCAGTGACCCAACGTTCTTTTAAATCTGTATTTAATCACCATACAGGTGAAACAATCTAATGCAACAATAAGAATTTGAAAATTTTTAATAGTATGGTCACAGTACGAAACGAACTTTGAGTTTCTATATCTCGGCTTCTGATTATTGTATTTAAACAATTTTTTTTTGAAATACGCGTTTTTTAACGGCAAATACATTTCGAGTATGGGTATAATGATTGACTTCATTTTTCAATGCAAAAATGAGGAAAAACTCAACAAACAAAATTTTTTTTTTATAAATATTTAAAAAAAGTTATGTAAAAAAATTTATAAAATTTTTTTTTATGCCTAAAACTACAACTTTTCCCCTATCGATTGCAACCAAACGCGTTTCGATATCGTTAATGTTTTCAAGAGGAGGCGTGATTGAAAAAAAATATATATATTCGAATTTTGCGGCCGCCATTTAGAATTTTCCAAATCTGAAAATACGTAAATTTTTTATAGCACACCATCTATGTTTCCCTATGTTTGGATCTCGATATGGTTATTTTCAGTATGGTTGCCGGTTAAAACACGACCTTTCGTAACAATTTTCATTTTTTGGAAAATTTTGAGTCGAAAAAATGTTCATTTCAAAAGTCGACTTACGTCATCGTGTAGGGCATAAAATTTACTGTGAATTTAATCTCTACGATTTTTTTGTGCGAAGTACATCAGAAAAAGTTATAAGTAAAAAATCATCGAATTTTAGTGCTTTCAAATGTGCTTGCAAGCTGTGTTTCGAGCTTTCACGGGATTTGGTCAGAAATTTAGGAAAGCGATGAGGGGTCAGTGTACTTACTTAAAAAAAATTATGACCCCTACTTTTTTTATTTTTCTCGTTGATAGATTTTTTGATCTTACTTCCCCGGACTATTATAGTCATTAGAGCAAATAATGTATGTGAGTCGTTCATTATTGTACTCAAGCAAAAAATTCTAATTTGAGCGTACATAAAACATTATATCATTCACTTAAGTTTTTCAAGTGAATTCGTCTAAGATTTCAGTTAAACATTTTTCACGAACTCTTGAGTTCTATTGTTTTCTTTATTTCTTCACAATGTGATAAAATAATAAATAGATCGTTGGATTGAGCAACTATCAATTTCTTCAATATGAATACCAAATATTCATTCTGTTCAAATAACATATGAAAGAAAATGTTTCCTAAAGACCCAACTTCAAGCCGATCGGGTTAGATTGGAAAGTGGGTTGTGTGAAAATTATCGCATATTGATTAAAAGTGGTTTTATATTAGTGAAAAAAATAAGGTTCTACATTTTGAAACCCAAAAGCTAATACCACATTGATATACTAATTCCTAAATTATAACATATTTACCCTTTCTCAAGGATGTTACCCTATCAGCTAATTTTATGAAAATATAAAAAATAATTTGCGAACAAGTTCCCTCGTTTGTGTTGATTTCATCAATCACTACGATCCGTTGATAAAGTTGCCTACTTGTCAAAAAATGAATGATGTTGTTGAAGAATTTTCGGCTATTATTGTTCGATATATCGAATTAAAATTTTCATTACTGATGTATAAATTGAAAAATATGATGAAACACTATTTCTGTATATTTTGATTCTTTATCATAAAATTACAAATACCAATATGATTGACAATTTCCGTTTGAAATAACTAATCGAGAACAATGAATTTAGCTGTATCCTTTGATTTTGTCTTTTTTTATTGAAACTAGCACAGTAGAATATTATGTCAAAATGGCATTTACAGAAACTACTAGCTGACCTTTTTACTTATAAAACGGAGGAAAGCCTAATATCAGAAGTACAAATACCAATATTTTCCAATATTAGGATTATATTTCAATTCTCAAAATAGTTGAAAAAAATTTGTTTTTTTTTTCATATCAATACTCTGCCAACTCAACAAAATATTTGTCGTAAATAAAGTCCGATCACAATTAATTCAATGATGCAAACTTGTATAACAAACAAATTATTTTCGTACTAGATTATTTTATATGTGTAACCAGGACTAATGAAGTTTAAAATTTGTTTTGTATAATTCTGTAAGGTTCATGCAAAATTAACCAAAAATTATCATATAAAATAATATCTGTAGCATATACAATTCAAATAATCAAAAATACTCAAATATAAATTACAAGAACTTTGAACTTCAATAAGCCAGCTAGCTTGGTAAAATTAAAATTAACGCACCAGCAGAATTAACGCACCACTAAAATTTGGGTCAATTTCAAAGTTAATTTTCTCGCGAACTGCTGAATCGATTTAGATTTAAAAAAATTTCAATGTAGCTTAAATCTTCAGAAATGACGTTATGCAAAGAGAGAAAATTTAAATTCGGGTTTTAGGCATATACTGGGTGTTTGAAGAAAAACTAGTAAAATGCACAACTTTTGTCATATTCTGTGGGAATTCCCATCAACAATATAAGGTGTCTCTCTAAGTCAAAATATAGCCCCATCTTTTACAAGCATTTTGTTTTTTTATTCACGTTTTTATCTCACATATTAAATGAAATACGGAATTTAATGTCGAAAAAAGACTTAAAGACTTCAATTTGCTAGGGAACATGTGAACTGGACTGGACTTTAAATAGCGAAAAGTACATTGACGAAATTTTGTCAGAGCATGTGGTCAGTATGGTTGGTTATATTGGAGATAATTTTATACTAATGCAAGATAATGCCAGACCACATACTGCGAAAATAGAACTAAATTATCTAAATCAGGTGAATATTGAGGTTCTAGATTGGCCTCCAGGTAGTCCAGACCTTAACGCTACAGAACATTTATGGGATCTAATGAAAGGCAGCTTAGAGATCATCAACCCCCACCTGCCTCCTTGGATGATGTAGAAAACATTATGAGGGAAATATGGACAAATATAGATCAAGCAAAAATTAGACGTCTGGTTCAAAATATGGGTCGTCGATGTCAATCAGTTATGAGGATTAGGGGAGAAAACACTGTTGACTATTTATTTTAATGTTTAAGATTTTATTTCAAATCTTTTTAAAATAAATTTTAGTTGTTACGTTTCACATTAAATTCCGTATTTCATTTAATAAGCAAGATAAAAAAGTGAATAAAAAAACAAAATGCAAAAGATGGGGCTATATTTTGACTTAGAGAGACACCTTATACTGTTGATGGGAATTCCCACAGAATATGACAAAAGTTGTGCATTTTACTAGTTTTTCCTCAAACACCCAGTATATGCCTAAAATTCGAATTTAAATTTTCTTTCTTTGCATAACGTCATTTCTGAAGATTTAAGCTATACTGAAAAAAATTTTTATCTACATCGATTCAGCAGTTCACGAGAAAATTAACTTTGAAATTGACCCAAATTTTAGTGGTGCGTTAATTTTGCTGGCCAGTGTATGTATATATATATATATATATATATATATATATATATATATATATATATATATATATATATATATATATATATATATATATATATATACATACATTTAACATATTCTTCAGGTTCAACCAAAATTGATATAAGCAGAAAAACTTCTTAAAAAATAAATGATGAATAAACAAATACACAAAGTAAGAAATGAACCTCCAGTTTTGCGTTAGTATTCAATCTCAAGTATGTTGTTATCAGAAATAATAGTTTTCCGCAGCATACAAATTATTAGTATTTTGTATATCAAAAATTTATTTCTCTTCATGAATCAGTTATCAAAATAAAATGGTCGTCTTTTCAAATAAAATAGCTATGAACCAAAAAATAAACTAACATCTTCGCTAAAATAATTAGTTCAATCACGGTTTAATTTTCCACTGAAGCATGTGGAAAATCGGTAGAGATTTTTTATGTAAATCTATCAAAAAACAATTTTTGTTTCAATTAAATAAAATATACAAGAAAGACATGGAATCAGATAAATATCAGGCCTTCCTAAATATTACCAAAAGTATAATATGTATGATGACTCTTGAAATTTTTTGTCTATATTTAGGGAATCTTTCATTAATTCATATATATATATATATATATATATATATATATATATATATATATATATATATATATATATATATATATATATACAGGGTCACTCACGGTGGATGGTAGGTTAGACGTTTACGGAGAACGGGACGTGAGATTATTCTGAAAATTTGGTTTCATGGGTAATTGAATTTGCTCTATCGATTTAAAATAATAGTGGCGCTGCGGCGTTGCCGCTTATACTAAAAAGTAGCAGCAACTATGAAATTTCAAATGAGACACCCTATATATTATTTCATTTTTTGCTTCTCTGCCATTTTCCAATTGTTTTTGTATGATACTTCCCTATACCTATCTCCAGAGAGAAATTAAATGGTTTCCTTATTTTTTTATGCAAAACATAGCTTCAATTAAATGTTCATTACTAAGGTATTCAGATTCGTAGGACGCTGAAATTTCAGGTGTAGTTTACCAAGTTCCGACGTATTAGGAATATTCTAAGGACTTTGTTCTCCATTATACATGGTCCTTCAAAATTTGCGATTTTAACGATAAATACGAAAATAGTAAAAAGTGCATTTTTTAAAATGTAATACCCTGTATATTATTAAATATCTCGAAAGAAAATTGAAATTTCTTTCAAATGATATATCATGTTCCTATACCTAAAATGTCAGATTTCCGAAATAAAAGCAAGTTTCTATAAAAATCGGATTATTTAGCCATATTTTGTATTGGGTAGCTATGAAATGTCAAGAAAGATGTCATTATGAAAATTTGACAATTAGTCCATCAACAATAAGACGTTCGCGCGTTTATTAACGAAAATTTGATTTGAAAACAATCAAAATGGAAGGCAATAACTATTCTCATGAAGTTTCGATGAAGTTATTTATTGTACATGGTCAATGTGACCAAATAATAGCAAGAACATGCAGAAAATTCAATAAAATGTATACCTATTGACAACCAATAAACGAGAGAAAATTTGTACGTTTACAAAATAATTTTATCACTTATGTTATGTTATTTTACGTAACGCAAATTGTTTTTTATTAGTTTAGTAAATTTCGTTTCGCTTTCAGTATTGACCCATAAGTGATAAAATTATTTTGTAAACGTACAAATTTTCTCTCGTGTATTGGTTGTCAATAGGTATACATTTCATTGAATTTTCTGCATGTTCTGCTATTATTTGGTCACATTGACCATGTACAATAAATAACTTCATCAAAACTTCATGAGAATAGTTATTGCCTTCCATTTTGATAGTTTTCAAATCAAATTATCGTTAATGAACGTGCGAACGTCTTATTGTTGATGGACTAATTGTCAAATTTTCATAATGACATCTTTCTTGACATTTCATAGCTACCTAATAAAAAATATGGCTAAATAATCCGATTTTTATAGAAACTTGCTTTTATTTCGGAAACCTGACTTTTTAGGTACAGGAACATAATATATCATTTGAAAGAAATTTCAATTTTCTTCGAGATATTCAATAATATACAGGGTATTACATTTAAAAAAATGCACTTTTTACTATTTTTGTATTTATCGTTAAAATCGCAAATTTTGAAGGACCCTGTATAATGGAGAACAAAGTCCTTAGAATATTCCTAATACGTCGGAACTTGGTAAACTACACCTGAAATTTCAGCGTCCTACGAATCTGAATACCTTAGTAATGAACATTTAATTGAAGCTATGTTTTGCACAAAAAAATAAGGAAACCATTTAATTTCTCGAAAACCTCTGGAGATAGGTATAGGGAAGTATCATACAAAAACAATTGGAAAATGGTAGAGAAGCAAAAAAATGAAATAATATATAGGGTGTCTCATTTGAAATTTCATAGTTGCTGCTACTTTTTAGTATAAGCGGCAACGCCGCAGCGCCACTATTATTTTAGATCGATAGAGCAAAATCAATTACCCATGAAACCAAATTTTTAGAATAATCTCATGTCCCGTTCTTCGTAAACGTCTAACCTACCATCCACCGTGAGTGACCCTGTATATATATAATGAAAAATTAATATTGCTAGTTTTAGTTTTTTGTAACTTTCTTCTTTGAATTTAACTTCATGCATGAACGGAATTCAAATATAATCAGCAATGTTAGCCAGTATTTGTCATTAATCACATGTCTTCCACTTGATATAATTATTACACTTTCTTATCAATGTTCATGGAAAGTTACCTTAAAAATGAAAACAGCAGTCTCGCATTTTCTCAAGAATTATTCAACCCTACCATATCCAGGAATATCAAATATTCCTCATATTGTTATAATTCAATTCACGAAGCTTGAAGAATGTATAATAACGAACGAGCGAATATTTTAGAAAAAATGTTACAGCTCAATTTTGACGAGTTAACGACACTTCAACAACGTCTTCACATTTTTGACGAGACAAGAATGATCAATCTTCGCCGAATCAAATTTCCGTCAGTTTTTTAAATTAACGAAAAAATTATTTGTACCACTTTTGTTCTGTTAACAAACATAGAGATATTATTCGAGGCGCACTGTATTATTGGTCTATGTCGAACGTGAGCGCGTTATAGTTCGAGAAATTCTTCTGACACTCTTCGCTACGCCAGAAGTTGACCAGCATTTTGCAACTGTTGTTGAGGGCTGCTTCCGTTGAATTGTTGTGGAGCATTCGAAGTTCCTTTTTGGTCCTCATCAGGCCCTAAAAATGCACGGGATTATTAGTGTTATGGATGTTATTTTGCAATTGACTCCAATCCATCAAAACCGGCTAAGAATGTTCGAAACAACAGAGCAGGTTAACAGGTTGGTTACGTTTGAAACAAAATGATTCAAATAATTTTAGGAAATATGTTTCAAATTATGGCTATTTTGAATTTCTTTAATTTTCATATAAAGAAGCAATGGGTTCATATAATTAAAGATTTTTCCATTCCAACATTACATTCAAATGAAAAACGAAACTAACAAATTTTTTCACATTGATTTGAAAAAATATTTCATATAGTCTGTCCAGCGAAACCTGGCGTTCAAGTCACATACATGCGCAAATACTGATGCAATGCTGCTACCCAAATAATTAATATACGAAATTGTCAAAATGAATTTGTCGTAAGTAATTTTCTGAAAGAGTAGATATATGGTAATACTGACCGGATCATATCGTATGAAACCCTCGAGAAAAATTAACATTCCCAGTAATGAAAATAAGTTGAATTGAATGTGAAGTTGTCATTCTATTTCAAAATTTGCCATATTGTCAGACCCTCTCGACACACTTTCACGTTTAACAGTCGCTGAAATAACCTCTATATCTCACTTGTGTTGACAATTGGGTCAGCTAATTATATATAAGATTATTTATTACGTCTGGCAACACTGTTTCCTAACAAAATGTTGAAATGTATACTATTTAATAATTTCATCATACACTTTTTTAAACTAAGCATAATTATTGAGTAGGTACCATAAACAATCTCTATAACTCCTATTTCTCAAAAGCCACAAGGGTAAAATAAATAAAAAAGTATCAAACACTAGTTGGTAGTTGCCACAAAAAATGAAAATATTTTATCAAAAACACTGTGTGTGGTTTTTGATATACTGCTATAAATGATACTTATTCACTATAACAGCCAGTATTGACATATATACATTTATGTTCAAATGTTTCAATACTGAAACTATATACTGTTAAAGCCTTCCCTGTGACCATTATATTTCTTTATTTGGTGTGAATTATGTCAAATGTAGAGAAAAGTTCAAGTCTTTCAGACGAAGCAGTTTCAAAATGATTCAGTTGGACAAGATTTTTGTAGCCTATTTAAGGTGGCCCTTCACCTACAGTTATCCGTAAATTTTGGAATGACATTCCTTTGGTTCATTCAAAACTCGAGCGTGAAGAGCACACACATTCCAGGCGCGTAACGTTTCCGTCGCGCCAAAAAGAATTCACATCGGCTTGAAATCTTGGCGCGAAGGGACACACGGCGCGCGTGAAAAACCTGTGTGTAGATGTGGGTCTGGTTTGACTCCGACGTTAAAAAAGAATAGACAAACTGCGTAGGTTTGCAGCGGATGAGTGACGGTTGCGTTTTGTGCATTTCTTGGGCATTCTGTACGCGGGTAGCAGGTTATATCTGAGCCAAAGTGAGTAAATAATTAGTTCTATGTATGTATGGCGATATTCTGGTAGCGTATTTCAGTTCCTCGTATGAGTAACGTGTAGCTAGATATCCGAGAGTAGCAGCTAGCCTCGACTCGAGGTGAAATTGCCTCGCGCATTACAGAATTTTGTTTCTGTAGACGGTCTCTTACTAGACTCAATAAACAATCAAAAGTCCCGTTGTCCATCCGAAAATAATTTATGTAATCTTCTGGATTGCTTTCATTAATTTCTTGTAGCAAATGAAGGTGGTTAGAATCATTCCTGCGTAAATACCATGGTTTAGACCCATATTTCTTCTTCCTCCGTTTAGGTTCACATTCATCATTTTCTTTATCAAGAAGAAATAAAAGAGTAATCACTTTTCTTTGTACGACACTCATTTTACAGATCCTACAATATACGTTGCTTAACTTCAAACTGATCCGTGTGCAAATCTCGCGCAATAATATTAGCGCGAACGTGTAGATCGACTTCGGTACCTGACTCCAAGAGCGTACGCCGGGAATTAACTCCAGGGGCGTTAGTAATAACTGTACGTGAAGGGCCACCTTTAGGTTGTCTTTTAACGCATTCCACAAATAGTTGATAAGGGATTCACTGTTTATAGTGTAGTGGGCTAAATCTCAAATCTGACGGCGTTTGCACACGAAGCAGTATCATTACTATAGTATATGATGACAAATGGTCGCAATATAGTATTACCTTTTTACATTCAACGATCTATATCGACTATAAAATTGTAAGAACTAAAACATTTAATGCGGCGTTGTTAACTCCTTCATCAGTTTTGGAATTTGTATAATGAAAGGAAGACGCAGAAGTCTATAGATGCGCTGCTTCATAATCGCAAGAGAAGAGTTAAAGAAAGGAAGGCTGAACGCAAGAATCGAAGATTCTTAGATGCATTATATTATTGCCTTCCCTTTTGGAGATTATCTGTTGTGACAGTGGTATCAGTCTTTAGGATCTAATATAATAGGACGATATCCGCAAAAAAAGATGTACAAAAGACTAACAAATTAATAATTTTATTAATTGGAATAGCCGAATTTGAGGACTAATTAAATTGTAGAACTTAATATTGTCCTGATTAAAATGAAACTATCAGATCCCCATTTCCACGCAACAGTTGAATGAGAATGAAACAGAACAAATTTCGGAAATATTCGGCGAGTTGTATGAAAACATGAATATATGTGCATTGTCTCGAAATGGCGCGATTTCAGTAGAATCTATGCGCGTCGGCGCAATCATACTTGTTATGGTCTCGCTTATGTGTGAAAGCGGCTTATTGATGTATACGTAAATTTGGTGTAAAGCAATATTGCGACTATTTATAGCTAGCTACAATGGTAATGATATCGCTTCGTGAGCAAACGCCCTAACTAAGAATTACGAATATACTCGCGGTCTTCTGGGATTCCCCGTCTATCTTACGACGATTTATTTACCGATTATAATAAGTTGACCAGCTTACGCGCCATATTTTTTTTTAGTAGTAGCCGCCACATATTGGATTAACGGATGAACACAATCTTATTATACACACGACTATTCTCCCTAACGTAATATGCTTATATAACTGCAATAAATACGAAAGAAGGACAATAGAGAGATATCGGTAAAACGAATAGCGCATGTGAACGATATTAACGTCCTGCGGTATTGGTTTTACGTCGAGCGGTATTTTAGTTTTATTTAACAGTTATCGGCAGCGATGTTTTACCATGCCCTAATTCACCGAACCCGCGCCTTTCGAAAATGTGACTTAACCTAGCTTTATGCTTTATTCTCATAATGTCTTTTGTTTGTCTTGTCAGTTTTTATGTTTTTAATTGAATTTGTGCGTTTGCCTTAGCCATATCCGGGGTTTTTTTGAGTTATTATTGTTCTAATAAAGGGCGAAAATTATATTTGTTATATAGATTCATTTTATTTTCAATCTTTTTCCCAATTTCCACTAGAATCTCCGCAATAGATGAAGATCTTGAAGTGATAATTATTGGTGGTGGAAATGATCAAGACATTGAAGCCGCTATTTTGATGAACATTATAAGGGATCAACAAGATGTTGATGCCCAACAGCGTTTTTCATTAGACGAAGTTCCATATGAAGACTGCAAATTTTTGTTTAGGTTTGAGAAAGATGATATTTACAGATTGTATCACGCTCTACAGATCCCAGAGTTTGTATTTGATTAGTTTACCATTACTTAAAAATCAAATGAAGGAATTAAAACAGTCGTACGTTCATATTGGTTGTAAGTACAAAAAAACAACAAAGTTACATAACCTTAAACTTAAAAAAAAACGCTGCGCATGCCCGGCATGTTAATTTGTTAGGCGCTATTTCAAATACCGTCTGTCGTTACGCTCCGTAAATTAGGGCTGGCGGTAACGTTATTTAGGGACGTTGCGTTAAGAATCGAATCGAGCATAGGTTAAATGTCAAAATACGAATGCTCTAATACTGCCTGACGCTATTTGGTTTACCGATATCTCTCTAATAATATACATGAGCGTTAGGGCTTTGAACATGTTCTCTTCATGAAGTATTCGAAACAGTTTAAAACAACTAAAAAATATATAACATGCAAAGGAATGTTTTTTTCAACCCTGCAGGTTATGCAAGTCCACCACCGTGCATTTAAACGAAAAACCGTAGGAAGCAATAAGTACAAATTGGAATGCAGAATTCCCGATGTAAACCTATACATCCTGATGGTTCTACAATACAATACAATAATTTATTCATGTTATTACATTGTTAATGTTTACACACGTCAAATAAATGTGATATAAACTTTATTTTTTTCTTCCTTATATAACTAACTTATCTTATTAAATTTGACATTAAAATAAGTACACTAAGACTATGAATTTAAAATATGGAGTATAGAACCAAGTCGAGACCAATAATACACGAAAATACATAAGAATCAGTTTTAAGGACTATTACAACAGATTAAAATTTGAATTGAAGTACTCCTCCAGGGAGTAGAAAGCATGTCTAGTCAGGAACCCTTTGGTTCGGCCCTTGAACATTGAAAGTGGCAACTCTCTTACCCTCTCAGGCAGTGCGTTAAAGCACTTGATCGCCCAATACCCCGGGCCATCCCTACACCTTCGCAGGCGCTGGTAGGCAGGAATCAGACTGCCCCTGGCTCGAGTGTCATAATCATGTACATCCGGATGCATCAGAAACGAATCAAGATCATGGGAGACACACTGAGAGATATGCCGAAGAAGATAAAGGCTCCTGGCTAGCTTCTTTGCAAGGGCATTTACATGTTCATTCCACCGCAACTCCGGATCCAGTACCACACCCAGAAATGACACTGCCGACACATTTGGTGTACCATGCAGTTCTCTAAGGGAGAAAATCACCATCTGGGTCTTATCTGCGTTCAGCAGCAGTCTGTTTGAACAAAACCAGTGTTCCGCCCTCTCCCGTGCCAACCCTGAAGCCTCCAATGCCCCCTTAACGTATCAGCAGCAAGAGAAACAGTGGTGTCATCAGCAAAGAGGGTATATTTAGCAACTGTTTCACCACAAGGAAGGTCATTGACATATATTAAGAAATATTACTCTATTACAAAACCCGGTGTTTATTAATTGAACAAAGAATAGAAAATAAGGTTACGTCAAGAGGTCCATTTAAGTACAAACCATACTTGACTCTGCTAAGATACTGTGATCTGAAAAGTACAGACATTTTACGACTGCTATGTACTACGTAACTTAGTGGAATGGTTAAGCTTGCTGGCTAGCATTCGGGAGTTTCCGAGTTCAAACTCCGGAATCGACTGGTCTGCTATGAGTTTTTCTCATGGCGTAAGTCACTGCTGGTAAACTTACAAATGCGATTGCTGGGCCAGTTTTCATCATCTGAATCCCACCTTACCTCCTCTCTCCCATAAATTATATGGTCTCATCCATCTTTGATACACTTGTACATACAAGTGTATCCTCTGATCTGACTGAAGGATTTCGTAGTCATAACTCTAGCAGTCATCCTCCATGACACATACTTCAGTAAGTAATGGAACACATGTTCTTCTTTTCTTTTATTGACAGGTTGTTAAATTTTTATATTCATTGAAAAGTGGATGCCAATCAACTGTAATTAATTAGATGTGAATTTTAAATACTCCGAAATCAATTCATAAACGTGAATTCTGCTACAGTATGAATAGAACACCGCGCTTCCCCCAATTCCTTTCACACGTTTAAGTCGGCTTCATGAATTTAGTCCCACATACAAACAGTTAATTCATTACACAAAATGACATCCAAGAACGTCTACATAGAAGTTGAATATAAATTTCTGTTCTACTTATTTGAAGACTTGATGTCAATCATAACCTCCATCACATTCGAACGAATGAAAGAATGTTACAAAAATATACAATATTAATTTAGCGAAGCATATTGCAACAAATTGTATAGAGAAATCATTTTGACATTTTGTTGCAATGACTATTCTACAACAATTTCAAATTGTTATTTTACAGAAGTTGTACTTACCACTTTGGATAAATTAGAAATATGCAATAATAACCCCCTGAATTCGGTATCGAATTTCTCAGGCCAAAACAATTTAGTCACTAATCCTCGCCTCTGAGCCTCATCCGCGTTCATTCTTTGAGAAGTATATAATAACTCAGACGCCTGAAATAAGAGGAATAAATTCAGTCTCACAGAGTCAACCGGAGATAATTTTCAGGAACAAATACTGGGTTACAAATTGCAAATTCAGTTACTGGCAGATTTATTTGAATGAGGAAACCCCATCATTGACAAAAAGGAACAAAGGTAATAATTCCATTGAATTGAATAATAAATGTTGGAAAATATAAAGCATTTGGGTACACTATACCAAAATCAGATACAAAGAAGATGGAACAGAAATTTTATTTATTACCATTAATAAAGGAGATTATTTCCTTAAATAAATATATTATTCTTCCAGATATGTATCCCAATATAGGTATCAATAAAATTGAGATTTCAAACATCATGCTGCTACCATTCAAAATCATTCAAATACCTAATAAAATTTAAAAATTAAACACATTGTAAAGAAACGTTCTGTTACTGTGAGGTTAATTGAGGCGTTGACATTGAAAAGGAGGTAAGTGCCAAAATTGCCGAAAATTATTGTTTTCCCTGAAACGATTCTAAATGCCAATGCCAATAGCGTGGAAAAGGAGGTAAGTGCCTATCACCTCTCGTTTAGTTTTGAGCGGTGTCACAAGATGCCGCTGGTGGCAACAGAACTATCTAAGTTATCACCTAAAACACAGTACCTTGAAGTTCAACAAAAAAACTAAATTCCAAATTTACTATTCGAATGTGTATTCACATCTGATTTACTTAGCTGCTTTTTGGGGCCAAGCAAGACAACAATATATCAATAGATTACAAATAGCCCAGAATAAAATAGTTAAAACTTTATTTAATTTTCCATATAGGACAAATACAACAATGCTTTACAAAGATCTAAAAATTTTGAAAGTCCCTGATATAGTTAAACTGGATAGTGTCAAAATTATTTACAAAACCAAAAACAACCAAACTGAACCTGAAGTCAACCTAACTCAAAATTGTGACATACATCATTACAACACGAGAACAAATCAACATTTCCACATACTACCAAATGCAACTAATGTTGGGAAAAAAAGGACTACATTTCAAGCTCTACAGTGATTCAACAAAATTCCCGAACATATTAAAAACAGTCCGTCCATTGACAGTTTCAATAGAAAGATGAAAAAACTCCTCCTAGAGAACCTATGATTTGTAAAAAGTGATCTCTTCCTCTGACTACAATAGTTATTTAAGTTAAAAAAATTTATATAAGTTACTAAAATGTTAGGACATGCATGTCACTCATACAATCTTATATGTTATACTCATTATGGATCTTGTTATCTCTTAGAGTACTTGAATAAATAAAAAAAAGAATGACTGTTTGCTTTGCAAAGGTGCCAAGTGCCGCAGCATGGGTTCACCATACATTTATAAAGATATTTGTAAATAATCTTTGAATCTTTTTTTACATTATTATCTAAAAATGTTTGCATTTAACCGTATAGTAAATACATTTTCTACTCCAAAAGGTGCGTTCTTGTTATTTATTTATGTATCAATTTGGTTTTTTGCTCCCCCTGGAAAATTTAAGTTTTGGCACTTACCTCCTTTTCATAGTCAACGCCTCAATTACTTTATATTTATGTATAGGTATTACAAGAACGAACTCTTCAATCGATCGGCACTACTATTACTATAACTTTAATTTGGAAGACGAGGCGATATCCTCAAAATATATTAATTTACATTTCCTCAACACATAGCAAAATCTAATATTGTCAAAGTTGCTATTTGAATAGAAACATTTCAATTATACATTTAGCTCAGAAGAAACTTTGCAATTTGAAGGATACTACTTCCTAAATACATTAAAAACGGACTGGATTATCTTAAGATATTCAACATTGAAATGCTTTATTATTATTTATTATTATGAATAAAAAATGTATTGTGTTTACTCACCAAACCGTGGTTGGATTGGAACGGAATCGACAATAGAAATCCCGCTTCTGGAGCACATCCCAGCTTGCCGTAGGGCGTACAAAAACTAGCCGAATCACTTGCGACGATCATGTCGAAAAGGGGCAACATGGTAACGCCGAATCCGACGCAGTCACCCTTGAT
Source organism: Cynegetis impunctata (assembly GCA_030704885.1). Classification (NCBI taxonomy): domain Eukaryota; kingdom Metazoa; phylum Arthropoda; class Insecta; order Coleoptera; family Coccinellidae; genus Cynegetis; species Cynegetis impunctata. The sequence goes on from JARQZK010000765.1 coordinate 43,486, forward strand.
TCCAGCTACTATGACTTTCGGGAAGTGGAGAAGGCACTTTAAGAAATCCCTAAAAGCCAAGAATAAAAAGATTTCAAATGGCATTTAAATTCGCCATTACCTTCATATTCATATTGACCCTTATAATTTAAATGTACGAAATAACATCATGTTCTCAGCTGGGCTGTAGCAAGGGGGATTAGGGGGTTTAAACCGGGAGATTAGGGGGTTTAAACCGAGGAATTAGGGGGCTTAAACCGGGGTATTAGGGGGTTTGAACCGAATAATTAGGGGGTTCAAACCGGGGAATTAGCGGCTGAAACTGTGGTATATATCCCCTGGTTTAAACTCCCTTATCTCCCGGTTTAAATTCCCTTATCCCCTGATTTAAACCGCCTTATCCCCCGGTTTAAATCCCCTAATCACCCGGTTCAAATTCCCTAATCTCCCGGTTTAAACTCCCTAATCCCCCGGTTTAAACCTGCTAACCCCCCGGTTTAAATCCCCTTATACCCCAGTTTCAGCCGCTAATTCCCCTGTTTGAACCCCCTAACTCTTCGGTTTAAACCTCCAATACCTCGGTTTAAGCCCCCTCATTCCTCGGTTTAAACCGGGAGATTAGGGGGTTTAAACCGAGGAATTAGGGGGCTTAAACCGGGGTATTAGGGGGTTTAAACCGAAGAATTAGGGGGTTCGAACCGGGGAATTAGCGGCTGAAACTGGGGTATAAGAGGGTTTAAACCGGGGGATTAGGGAGTTTAAACCGGGGGATTAGGGAATTTGAACCGGGGGATTAAACCGGGTGATTAGGGGATTTAAACCGGGGGATAAGGCGGTTTAAATCAGGGGATAAGGGAATTTGAACCGGGAGATAAGGGAGTTTAAATCAGGGGATAAGGCAATTAAACCTGGGGATAAGGGAGTTTAAACCCCCAACGAAGTTTTGATTTGAAAAAAAATAATCAAAATTTGTCACGGTGAAATGGCAACAAAGGACGATCAACGCGAGTCTAGGTCATCTTTTCTGTCATCATTAGAATGAAAAATAACAAAACAACGCAGCAGTACCCTTAAAGCGAATCCGAAAAAAAAATTTGGTAATATATTTTATTGAAATAAAAAATAGTGCATCTCGTACTACTGATCATGAAACGATTCAAACTAAATAGTTTCTGCAAAGTGCTGCACGGTTGAGAAAAAGCATTGAAACCCACAAAGGATCTTATTTCATCTCAATCCACATACCAAATTTCAACCCTCCAACTCGATCTGCAGGAGCTGAGCAAATTTTCAAAAACCACGAAAAACAATTCCTAAAATAAATATCTGTTTATATAACTGAACGGACTTACCGAACACAACTTGACAGTTCAATTGCTCTCTTTTTTCTTAACTCCACATCAGCTTCGACCAGGCCCTTGTAGTCTAATCCTAAACAGAAAGCTGGTCCCTGTGAATGGATTGACACAACGTGGCAGTTTTTATTTTTCACCAGCTCTTTCAAAGTAACAGTCAAATCTTTCAGCAACTGAAAATGAGATTAACGTGATGTTGTCACACAACCTCTTCAATTTCAAACGATCAATGAAATATTACATATAAAAACTAAGGAACAGTTAATTTCCTGGGAATTCGTAGACCAATAAAATTATGCGTTTTTGAAATTTTGGTAATATTTTAAGGAATTTCAATGAATTTTATTGATCCCATTCTTCATTCATATTTAATTACAACCATATATTTCTGTTTAAAATATTTATTTATTTGCTCTTCGTTCCAGGTTTACTGACTTTCTTAATTATTTAAAGATATTCTTTAAGTATTTAAAGACATAGAAATTTGCATTGAACATTTCTAAGTTATTGAATACTATTACATATTTCATTGTCAGGGTATATTGTACATTACATTTTAATCCATATTTTCCAAACAGCGTTAATATTGCGGTTGAAGATGCTTTGAAGTGTTTAAAAAGATAAAGTTTGCATAGTTCCCCATATTTTATATTTATTTTTATCCTCAATATTACTTTTTCAAAAGCGATCATTATTTGTCTAGAAGTCTTTTAATCATCGTTTTGCATTTGGTACCGCACAATTTTCATAAAATTGTTTGTGAATATCTTTCCAAGCTAATTATTCTCTATCTCGTAGGAATACAAATTATCCAAAAGCAGTGAGTGGTAAATATTTTCCTTTTCAAGGAATGTGGAGATGATCCACATTGCAAAAATCAGTTATACCTCTTATACAGTCTTAAGCAATTAGCATATTTTTATTACATTATATTCCAAAATCTAAACTACCAACATGTTTCACCTTCAGAATATATTTGACCTTTGTGTAATTCTCAAACAAATTAAAATATAATCACATATACCTAAATTTTTTTATTTTATAAAAGTAAATTTCTCCTTCCTCATAAGTGAGATATAATGTATGATTTATATATGTATATTCTATAAAATATAGAGGTCAAGTTATATCTGAAAATTATTAAAATAAGATAGAAAAAAGATAAAAAGGAGTAAGTAAAATAATAAAATTTAATATAGACGACGTTTCAGTCTGTTGGGTATCTCGTAACTGATCTCAAGCGAATAATTTATCGAGTGAGTGCTCACTCACTTGGGAACAGTTAATGATACCCAACTAATCGTTGCGTCCTCCTATTTTGGTATTTTATTTTATCGTTTCAACTCCTTTTATTTATTTTTCAGATACGTGCAATTTTCAATTCCATTTATTCATCCAGTAATTTGAATTTAATTTTTCAACTATATTTCTAATCTTCATTGTGTAAATTTATATATTTATTTTGTTGCTATTAGTTGAGTTTAGTATTCGTCATTTATTTACTTCTTTAATAGGCTCTTGCACCGTATATTATTAAACTAAGTTTAATGGTAAACCGAGTTTAATTTGACATTTTCGCTTGCGCCCAAATATAAACGGCGTTTAAGACTCCGCATAAATTAAAAGCCCAATTTTCGGCGTTTAATTTGAAGTTTAAGTAAATTTTGAGGTTATTTGTAGAAGAAATGGTTTATTTTTCCTTAAAAATTTAATTTTTGCCGGCGGAAACTCGAATTTTTGTTTAAAATGTTTTATGAAGAATTTGATATCTATAACGACAACTTGAACGTTCTAGAATTCCTGGAATATTGTAGCCTGTAACAGTAGACACATATTTATTTCAAAAATGTTTGCTTGGCAAACGTCAAGCTATGCAAAAGTATTGGTATCCGATTATATTGTATTATTGTTATAGATTTTTTTGTTTAATCAACAATAATCATCTTATAGGTATTTTGCCAGTTATTCTCTCTAGGTGGTAAAAAATATGGCCTGCAGAACTGAAGGGTGTATTTATAGTTTCTGTATACTAATGAACAATGCACTCCTTTAACACATATGAGCAAATTTACTCTCCATAATTAAAAATATACACAAAAAAAATGTATTAATATGATATCATGGGTAGAGTACCCATTAAACACATCTAACTTTGTAGGAATGGCAGCTTGTCCCCCATGGATCAGCAACTTCTATAGTCTGTCCAGTCTAAGTTGGCGTGTACGTCACAGTCATGCGCAAATAACGACGCAAGGCTGCCTACCCAAATAAATAAAATTCGAAATGGTCAAAATTCATATCTGTCGTAAGTAATTTTTTGTAAAAGTAGTTATATGGTGATAGTGACCCGATCATCCATTTCGACAAATATTCTGTTCTTAACATATCAAATCGTATGTATTTCTCAAGAAAAATTATCATTCCGAGTAATGAAAATAAGTTGAATGTTTGTTAAGTTGTCATTTAATTGAAAAATTTGCAATGTTGTCGGACCCTCTCGACCAACGCGATAATCGACATTTCACGTTTGACAATCGCCGAGTAACCTAGAAGATTTTGTAATTAAGTTTGATTTATCGATCGATGAATATGGATTCCATATAGATACACTTCTGGTAGGGAATAATGGTCAATTTGAATTTACCGCTAAAAATTCCCGCCATGTCAAACATGCAAGATATCTCATTTTGTTGAAAATTGGGTTAGCTATTCAGATTCAAGATTATTTATTACGTCTGGCAACAGTGTTCACGATCGACGTCATATACAATTGATGACGTACACGCCAACGGTCGCTATAATTCTTTGGTGCAACGACCAGAAAAATAAACGTAGTTTAAAAATTAAACCAAGTTTAGTTAAACGACGTTTTATAATAAAACGGTGCAAGAGCCTTCATATGTTTAACTAAATTTGAAATTTATTTCTCGATTCTTATGGTTCAACATGTCATTTACTGATCTCATTTTATACGAGTACATATTCCTTTTTCTTCCTTCATATGTTTCAGATACAACTTCACCCATATATTTTGTAGGCAATTGAAGTTCGGAAATCTACAAATGAAAATACATCGCCCAACACTTTCAAACAATACTGAAGAACATTGTGGCAATATTTTCCATAGCATTAAGTGACAATTCCCTTAAAACTAGTGGAATACTTTACCTGGACAGTCAAGTAATTCTCTCCACCCGAGTAAGTCAAATTGATCATGTAGTGTTTGTTCATTTTTATGAGAGTAAACGTCCTGCTCGGATCTGTCTTCAGTTCTCCCGTTATGATACCTGGTTCGCACTTCATCGCTATTTCCACAGGTTTCTGCGGCTGCTGTTCTTCGATCATTTCTACCGGACTGTCTTTCCGCATTTTTTTCCTAGGAGAAACTTCGGGCGTCGGGGGTAGTTTTTTCTTTACTGGTCGTTCTTTCGGTTGTTTTTCCGGAGAAGTCGTTTCGTCGGGTGTTTTACTAGTTGACGGTTCGGAGGGAGGCGGCAGTTTCTTTTTGGACTGTTTTTGATTCTCCTGATAACGAAAGTGAAATGAAAATTCAAAAGAAGATTACAAGAATTTTTATGCAAAACACAACCGTAATGGCAAACTTGTGAGCTGAAATTTGTTAATATTATTAGAAAATCAAGTCTGATTTTAACGATTACTATAATCGAATATACAGTGTGGAACAGCCAAATGGAATAAATTCGATAACAAATAAATGAGAGCGTGTTGGAAAAAACGCTTGGACACGTCGATTTGTATTTTTAGATGCGCATTTTTTTCAAAAAAAAAATTAATTATATAGGGTGTGTCATGTGACAGTGGCCGATACCAACTTTCTTATTTTAAATACAAGCCCCTGTATATTATTAGTTTTTTGGATTCTTCAGAAAATTCTAGAGATAATTTATGTACAATGTCCCATACCTATCTTTAACTGTTTCGGAAATATTAAGTGTTTTCAGATGTATTACAAAAATTAACATTAAAAAAAGAAAATTATTTTATTTCACAAATAATGTAAAAAAAACAAAAAAACATTAATTTCAATGTAAGAGATGTTCAAAATGTTCGCCGCGAACGTCTTCGCAACATGCTAATCTGGTATAGAAATGTCTTCTAACGTTACCCAACATCTCAGGCGTGACTGATCTAATCGCAAGCGTGATTCGTCTTTTTAAGTCATCTAAGTTGAGTGGTTTAGTTTGATATACAATACTTTTGAAATATATACACAAAAAGAAGTCTAATGGCGTCAGATCAGGAGATCGTGCTGGCCATTATATCGATCCGCGCCTCCCTATCCACCGATTTGGAAAATTTTCTGAAAACACTTAATATTTCCGAAACAGTTGAAGATAGGTATGGGATATTGTACATGAATTATGTCTAGAATTTTCTGAAGAATCCAAAAAACTAATAATATACAGGGGGTTGTATTTAAAATAAGAAAGTTGGTATCGGCCACTGTCACATGACACACCCTATATAATTATTTTTTTTTGAAAAAAATTCGCATCTAAAAATACAAATCGACGTGTCCAAGCGTTTTTCCCAACACGCTCTCATTTATTCGTTATCGAATTTATTCCATTTGGCTGTTCCACACTGTATGATGCGGCATTTCATCACACGGCGGCTTCATCAAATAGAACATAATACTGAAATATTGATATCTTAGTTTACATAAATTTTAGAATCTAAAAGAAACGATTACACGAAATTAAAGTAGGATGTGTGGTTAATTCTTCCTGAAAATTTGCGCGAATCACATCAGATATTGAATATATATATATATATATAGAAAGACAGAAACAGTAACGGGGTACTAGTAAGTATTAGATGAAAGGTTTAACGATGGGATACCCCAATATTGTAGAGGAAGCAATAAAAGATATAGGGTGCTTCTAAAGTTGTGCCTTTATTCCAAGTTCAAGCTTTCGTCCATGTTTACAGACTTCTTCAGGAAAAAACTAAAATTATGAAAACATTCCATCTACATGTGTCCGATACATTAGGTCTCTTAAAATTTAACTCACCAGAATTAGCACTACAACTCTAAAAATTGGCTATCACAGCTTTCAAGATTCATTTCCTCCATAACCTCATACAATGTTGAAGTATTTGGACAAATTTGTGTAAAATAGATAAAAGAAACGTCAAACAATAAAACACTCCGAAATT
>JARQZK010000765.1:55000-72500 GCA_030704885.1 Cynegetis impunctata
TCATGTCACATGTCTGACAAGGAATCCTATATACAACGTTGGATCTTTCTAATGTTTTTAAAGGTGTTTTAGTTTTGGAAAACAGACTACCAGTAGTGGTGACGATTCGTTGAGCGAATTTAACATTTTCATTCTTAAACACACTTAGAAGTTTGGGTGTTAACGACTGACATATATATATATATATATATATATATATATATATATATATATATATATATATATATATATATATATATATATATATATATATATATAAGTTAAAATATTAAATTTCTTGTCACTAACTTTGCTAAATTAAAATTCTTCCTTTTGACAATATTGTCAAGTAATTTTAAATTATTTTCATCAGTGGTGCCATTATAATTTATAATGTTAAACACTTTAAATATATATCATTCTTCAGTCCGTGATGACTGAAATGGCTAGACCGATTTTGATGAAATTTTTGGTGTGTGATTGGATTCGAGAATGGTTTAGGGATATTCGATAGGAATGCCTTACCGCCGATCAAGATCCTTCGACTCAGCGAAGTCTAACCGCGTTGTAGTAACGAGGTTCTAGACGACCGGACGCGCCATAGACGTACCGTTCGACGGGGGCAGGCATGGGCGTAGCACGCATCGGGGTTCGCGGATTTATATTTTACCGAATCTATTATGAAGCCGATGGAGCCGCATTCCCTATAGATAGATAGTAATAATTAATATGGCAGAACAACTATTTGCCAGGTCAGCTAGTTTATATATATATATATATATATATATATATATATATATATATATATATATATATATATATATATATATATTATATATATAAATACATACATATATATATATATATATATATATAGTATATATATTATATATATAGTATATATATTATATATATAAATACATACATATATATATATATATATATATATATATATATATATATATATATATATATATATATATATATATATTGAAGGATTACCTACCCACCTTAAAACTATTTAATTACTTGTTGTATCGTTTCTTTTGAGTACTATAATTTATATAAATTGAGATACCAAGATGAATAAGGGTAATGAACAAGCAGACACCCTGGCACGAAAGGGTGCGTCAACGCCACTAATCGGGCCAGAGCCTTTCTGCGGACTTGGAAAATCTTACTTCCAAGAAGAACTCAATAAAGCTGAAGAAGCAATGAGAGCAACATACTGGCAAAGACTTCCAGGACTGAGGCAGGCCAAAGATCTCCTCGGAAAGTTCAACCGAGCAAGATCGAAGACACTGATTAACCTCAGCAAAACTAGTCTAAAGACAATCACAGGATTTCTTACGGGGCATTGCAGACTCAAAGAACACCTAAGGAAGCTAGGTTTAGAGGGGGGCAGCACCTGCAGATTCTGCAAGTAACGTCCAGAAACACCTCACTATATACTGATGGAGTGCTATGCTGTGCACCATGAAAGACTGAACACACTGGGATCATACCAGCTGACTGTAGAAGAAATACCACGAATAGACCCCCTTAAAATTCTCAAATTCCTGAAGGTATTGAGGCTTGAGGGGCTGCTGTAAAACGAGAACACATCGAGAAGCAGAAGAAGATGGGGCACAATAGATCTAATAAGGTCGCAGCGCATCGGTCACCATCCAAACCTACCAATACCAATACCAAGATGATAGTATTCAGTTCTATCTGATGAAGCCACCGTGTGTTAAAACGCAGCGTAGTTATAATTAACTACATTATTAGTAATTATAGTAATTTTTCAAATTAAACATGTGTTCTCCTAATATTGTTATGGATTTTAACCAAGTAAAGTCCTAATCAATTTAAAATTTATTGTTGCAATTTTTTTGAGAAACCTTTATCACTTATGGGCTACCACGTGGATCTTATTTTTCTCCCTTACGTTTTTCACTACTTATCAAGATATACACCTGAATTGGTTTGGCAGAATACTAGGATCCAACAGGTGAAAGAATAACTACTTGTACAAACAATGTTATTTCCGAAACTACTCATCCGATTTCAAAATTTTTCTCTCCAATATTCAGAATGAACTTTCAGGGTGTACATAGGCTATATATCATCCCGTTAAAATAAGAGGGCTTTTCGTGCCATCGGATTTTGCAACTACAAACGACGAAAAACCGGTAAGAGATATAAAATTTACTCTCGAGAAAAGTTGTAATCAGCTCCGACGCACGACTGGAGTTTACTCTAGTCGTAAGTACAAATGGACGGTTAATTTGCTGGTGTATGTGTTGTATCATATATACCTATACATGCATCAACTTTTGCCGGTAAACCCTAATATATGCACTTTTTAAGTTTAAGTTAATTTAACTATCACTAAAGCAGATAAATCCGATGCGATAGTAGTTCTCTCAAGAAATGATTATGTTTCCAAAATGAATAATTTTCTTCAAACGGAACAAATTAAACAAATATCAGTCGATCCAACAAATAAATTTCAAAAAACTATTAGACAAGCCCTTCAGGAAATTTCCCCAAATACACTATCAAATCCTAATTTTTCAATAATACATATGAACCCTGGAACTCCAAAACTTTACGGATTAGTAAAAAACCACAAAGAAAATAGCCCAATACGACCTGTAGTTTCTCACATAAATAGCCCAACGTATAAATTAGCCAAAGATCATAATTTCACATTCAGAAAATTAACTAATTTTACTCCAAAATATACAGTAAAGAACTCAGTTGATTTAGTACAGAAACTGAAAAACTTTGTAACTCCTGCTAACTGTTTTCTTGTTAGCTTCGATGTTGATAATATGTTCTCGAATATACCAGCAGATGAGTGTTTACCACTTGTCTTAGATATTTTGCAACAATCCACTATGGATATTATCAAAATAAATGATATCATTTTCTTATTAGATATATGTCTTAGTCAAAATTACTTCCAGTTTGATAACAAAATTTTTGAACAATCTAGTGGGCTGGCTATGGGTTCCCCCTTAAGTCCGCTTATTGCAGACATTTTCATGTCACATATAGAGAACATAATATTCAATTCTACAAAAGCGTCACATATAAGTTTTTGGCATAGATACGTTGATGATGTAATTGCTTGTTTTAAGGGCACCGCGAGACAATTAGATCAGTTTTTGAATTATATTAATAGCATTCACCCAAATATAAAGTTCAAAATTGAAAAAGAATTGGATCGACAGATAAACTTCTTGGATTTAACTATCTTTCATAATAATAATTCTTTGAGTTTCGATATATATAGAAAACCAACTTTCACGGATATATGTATTCCGTCGGATTCAAATCATCCTCTTTCCCATAAACATTCAGCTTTTAATTCAATGTTCCACATCCGTAACAAATTTAGCAAAAGAAATTTCGACTATAAAAATAATTGCTTCAAATAATGGTTTCAATACAAGTTTGATAGATAAAATGATAAACAAGAAACGTAGTCAACTAGCGTACAACAGCATATATCCTCAATTAAAAGTAGAAAAATCGGAAAAATTCACATCTTTAACATATTTTGGTCCTCTAACAGAAAAAGTTGCTAATGTCATACCTAAATGTAATATTAAAATTGCTTTCAAACCTAAGACAAATTTCTCAGGATTTTTATTCAATGCCAAAGATATCACTTCAAAATTTGATAGTTCAGGAGTTTATAAGTTGATTTGTCCTGTATGTAAAGGAGTATATATCGGTCAGACTGGTCGATCGTTTAAGACAAGATTTAAAGAACACCAACAATCTTTTTTGAAAAATGAAACGGATTCAACGTTTTCAAATCATTGCCGTGAAAACCACCACCCATTTCCACAAATAGATAATTTTCAAATCATGCACAAATTACCGAAAGGTGCCAAACTTACTTACTTAGAATCATTAGAAATTTTTAAACTGAATCATAATGCAAAAGATATCTTGCTGAACGACCAGATTGACTTGATATCATCTCCTATATTTAGTGTATTCAAACAATAACGACCTTTCTAAGAACATTGTATTGTACCAATTTGGGAAATTCATTCGATTAGCCCTTCTTGAAATATGTTCCTCTTGTCTATTTAAGTACCTGCAATAATTCTTTCCCACCCGTAAGCGCAAATCTATAATCCTGTATTCAGTTCTTAACTCAATCTGCCCGATGATGGTCTAGTGACCGAAATTGCAATCGCAGTGTTAAATTTTTCAAATTATTTTGTGATAATAAACGTAGTAAATTCAAATTTAGTTTTGTTCATCCTAATATATGCGGCTGTGCGCAAAGTACGTTGCGCAAAGAACGTAACGCCTCCCTTTTAGTTAATGCTCGACTTTACTCCTCATAAAATTTTCATACCGCGGACTAAATGTGACAATCGTTTCTTAAGGAGTAAAGTCCAAAAATTCTGCGACGACAATAATTTAAACGTTAAGGTTAATATGCAATATATAACATATATAATAGCTGCGTTTTATAACTCTTTTTCCTTTTTCCTCTCTCTCTTTGGAGCATCAACAATACTAGTCCCATAAAATACAACATACCAAAAGACAAAAATTCACTCATTCTGTTTGAAATCAATTTTCTTGCTAATTATTTTCAAATGTTTTACCCTTTCATCCACATCCGCAAGCGTTTCCTGCACCAATTCATCGTTACTGGAGAACGAACTGCTAGAATGCCTCCTAATGATTCTCGAGGCTTCGGCCTGCGTGAAAGCTGCCGGAGACGGTGGCGGGCTATGAATCGAACTCTTCGACGAATCCTTCGACATTTTGCGAACCGCCGTCGGACATGCCATCTCTTTAGAATCTTTTTTGGCCGTAGGCGTGCCCTCTTTCTTCCTTAAAATTTTCGGCGCCGTTTCGGCCGCCGTACCCTGCGCGAGCTCGTTCTTGACTTCCTGCGTGCGGTCCATCAGTTCTTTCTGCATTTGCACTTTGTCGTTCGACGCGACCGTCGTCCTGGTACTGGCCCTGCTGCGTTTTTGGTCTTCCGAGTTGTTTATGTCGTACAGCATGTTTACGGCCCCCTCGTCCATCAGAAGTTTATCGATCTCGCTCAGTCTTTTAGTGGATTTCTGAAAACGGGACATAGCTTCATCCTTATAAATCTGAACATAAATGAATATTATCCGAATATATTACAAGAAATTGTAACGTTAACTATTGTGAAAATTCTAAAGAATTCAATATCGAAATTGGACAGCACAAATTTATTTAATTTCAAAAATTTACCAAGGGATTGTAGGTTCCATAGTTTTCCTTAGAATCAAAGTATTATTTAAAAACAAATTGCAATAGTTAATTCGACATTATATACAATAAATTGCAAAGACTTCATAAAATTTTCCTAGCACCATTCATCACACCAAATGTTATTTCTTTTTCTATCCATACAATGGATGTAGAAACTTAATTAAATTGTTTCATTGAATTCATTACTTAATCAGAAAGAGACAAATATATACTTTCTGAAATTTAAAATTTCTATGCTCTAATATACATATTTAATTTGATCAAACTCAAATATTCAAAAAGGGGGATAGAACTAATCCCAACAACTACCGCCCAATAGCACTCACGTCAGTAATTTCAAAAATTCTGGAAACAGTAATTAAAAATAGAATTTGCTCTTACTTAAGTTCCTCTAACTATCAGTATGGCTTTCAGACTAATAGCTCAACATTAGGGGCAACAACAGACCTAGTACAAAGAATAAGTGTTAGCATGGACTCAAAAAATTATGTGATAGTAGTGTTTATAGGTTTGAGAAAAGCTTTTGACATGGTTGACCATGAACTACTCTTAAATAAACTTAATAAAATGGGAATTAACAGAAAAGCCCATACACTTATAAAAACATTTTTGAAGAACAGAAGACATCACACAGTTATAGGAAATACAAGAAGCTTAGAGGAAAGGGTATTGAAGGGGGTACCGCAGGGATCAGTGATCGGTCCACTTTTGTATCTCTTGTATGTGGAAGATCTTGAAGCTGCAGGACTGGAGGCGCTGTACTACGTTGTTCTACGAGGGTAGGGATCTAGACGTCTTGCAGCAGAAAATTGAGGCTGACCTCAAAAGATTCCAGGACTGGCTAATCAACAACAGGCTCATCTTGAATGTGGATAAAACGGTTGCTCTTCTCTTCAGTCAGAAAAATAAGCCCACAAAACCATTCAACATAAAACTTAACGAAATCAAAATCAAACAAAAAAATGTGCACACCTACCTTGGATTAAATATCGATACAAAACTGGAATGGAATGTGCACATAGATTACTTGTCACGTAAACTTACACCTTTGATTGGAGCATTGAGAAGTCAGTCCCTATCTCAGTAAACAAGCGAAAAAGTCTATATATTATTCGAATATACATTCTGTGCTCACCTACTTGATTGGTATATGGTCAAATACAACTATCGGCAATTTTCAGAGGATACAAAGACTACAGAATCGAGCACTGAAGGCCATATACAATTTACCACATGATACTCCAACAGCTGAATTATATGATACTCTCGGAATACCCAACATGAAGACCACGAAGGTTGTTGAGCAGTGCAAACTTATGTACAAAATCGAGCATGGCCTGCTCAAATTCAACACTGAAGTGAAGAAAAGACTGAACGTTCATAATTACCAGACTAGACAACTGAACAACTACCATCTAGATAACATAAGAACAAATAGAGCCAAAAATTCACCATTCTACCAAGCGACAACGGTATACAACAACTTACCACAAGAAATAAAACAGAAAAAATCCCTCAAGTTGTTCACTGGAGCACTCAAGAGTTACACAAAGACACATCCAACATAGTGTTCACTATTCTTTGATATATTTGTCTAAATTATTTTATTCTGCGGGAACATCATGATTGATGATTTGTAGAATTATGTTGATAAATAAATAAATAAATATACCTTAGGACTTTTTCCTGGTGAAGATTTTGCTTCTTCTTCCTCAGACTGTACCGATGGACCTTTCACTACAGTTGAACTCTTTAGAATGACCACATTTTTCACGACTGCCGGAGTTTTGATTTTCTTTGGTACTTCAGTTTTCTCTGGTTTCTTCATCACTTGTTTATCAGGTGACGCAGATTTCTTCTCCTTTTCTTCAGCGACCGCTTTTGTTTTTCTCTCTACCGGCTTATCTTGTATCGTCTTCTTTTCGGAGGTAGCTTTAGATGAAGTGGGTTTGTTGACAACCACAGGTACTTTGGGCGATGAAGTTCCCTTTAGAAAGAAATATTATTTTTGTTTTATGATTTCTTTCTAGAGTAGTTTTGAACAATGAAGAAGTAAAAACTTCTTTTTGACACACAACACCCAGTTTGTACTAGAAAAATAATAACTTAAACACATGAAGTTGTCATATATTTTTTCAAACCAACGACCAAAGGGAAAAAAGAAAAAAATTCGCCAATTAATTATGAAGTCATAAGTAGAATTGCAAATTTTCGTCACCTACAGAACGTTTAAAAATTTTGAGACAAAATCAAACCGTAAGACTTCTCAAAACAAAAGGTTGAGAAGTCTAAAAATAAACTGAACCTAACTCAATCAACAGAAACACATAATATACTACAATTTTCAACTGGTTTAAGGCATACCTTAGAGGTGGTTTCTATTTTGTTTAAAATCTTTGACTGATTTCTAACAGAAGGCATTGCTTCATCTGGGTCCCAGATAACTTTTCTCTTAATCACCCTAGAACTCTTGGTGATATAAACATTCGGAGGAATAGGTGAAACGAAATCTATCTTTGGGTCTGGCTGACTGGAAGACGTGGGAGTTTCGATAATCTGCTTCTTGGTAGGTTCAGGAGTAGATACATCATTGGATTTACGTTTCCTGGTGTAGGTTTTTAGCACCATAGTTGGTTTAAGTCGAGGCTCCACTTCAATTACGGCTCCTATCAAAAAAACAGGAAATAATACTTAAGAGGCAACAGATAACAATTATTATAGTTGATGGAGCATAGAAAAAGAGATGAAGGATTAATTTTACTTCACTCCTTGAGTCAGAATATTTTCAAAAAATAGTTACAAACATAAACATTTTCTATTTCTTCTCTTTAAAAAAAATATGGGATGCTTCCGTAACACAAATTAAATTGTAACATCTGCCATCCAAGAAATTAGTAGTCATTTCAATGATTACACAAATTTTGCCGTTTTTTGCTCCCTAGTTATTAAAATACAGGCTGCTTTGTTAAAGTCTTTTTAGCTTATCACTTCCGTCTATGTTTAAGTCAAACTGTCAGTTCATTCTGTGGGTGAAAAAAACAGAAACATAAAGGGAGAATTGACGGGATAGCCAGATCTATCTGTTCCATTTCCGTTCTCATTTTAGTTCGCTAAAATCACGTTGACGTTTATTTGATGTAACAGTCATATTAAATTATAATGAAATTTTTTTTCATTGCGAATACAAATTTTCACCAATTTTTGACCTGATCAATTGATAATATCCAATTTTGTCAAAATAGACTGGAACTGACAACTAAACGGATTATGTAAAAAGAAATTAACAAAAACTCATGAACTGGAATAATCATGCAAAAAGCCTTTTAATTTCACATGAAGCTAGTAGTCCGGAGACAAGTAAAATTTTGGTCAATTATTTCCTCTCAAACGATAATTGGTAAGACACATCAGGGAATAGTATTACCATTATTAGGGTTCGTGAACGTCAGCTGCGGTTTGAATGAAAGTTATATAATTTGTTGATTTATTCTATGAATTAACTAAGGAAAACACAGAACAGAGCTGAGCGCACAAAACAAAATCGCGTGTTTTGTTGTGTGTTATTTTGAGATTACTAAATTTTTATTGAGAATACTCGGCTACTGAATTGAATCGAAAAGTTCTAAATTTATTAGGATTCTACTCAAAATTCCAAACCTATAACACAAAAGGCCTTTGTAGCCAGATCATCAGTATAACTTAGACCCTTCAAGCGTATTTTACCAAGGAAGAAATGATTGAATAAATTTTTTTTTCTTCATGCGTGGCAGGCTACCCCGCCGCTCATTCCACCCATAGAACCGTAGCTGCCGTTTACTAAGCTTTATGATACAACTCGCTGATCCATTCCCACTAATTATTTATCCCTTGAGAGGAACTTGGTGACGTAAATCTGTTACTGGCTCCCAGACTAAAGGAAAACATCTAAAACCATAGTATTAAAAACTAAAACCCAATTTTTACCTTCACAAATATGCCAATTTTCTGAAAACTGCATTTTTTTGGTGAAGATGTTTTCCTAACTAAAAGACCAAAGGAATTAACAAGAAATATTTGTTGGTGTTAGACAGGTGATATTTAACATTTATCGTTCCAAGGGTGAACAGTAGTATTAATTCATTAGTTGAAGTTAGTGTAGCAAGCTCCATCTGGGGAATTGTGCTATTAATCTCGATTTTTCGAATAATTGGCCTGGTAGAATTATTATACTGAAAATTTCAAATATTTTTAGATACTTGCATTTGGTCTTTAAGAAGATTCGAACTTTTTCATGAATTCCTGGACAAATACAATTATGTCAAAGGATTTAAGGTCAAAAAATACTTATCTACCAAAAAAATAAAAGCAAAAATAATAGTTATTTAATAAACTAGTATATTAATGACAGCGATTAATGGTTGAGATATTTTAACGCGTGAGCGGAGCGAGCGCGTTAATAGTTCGAGACCATTAATCGCTACATTAATAAACGAGTTTATTACAAGATTTTTCCGTCGACCTCATCATGAATTCAGTATAAATTCTTGATTGAAATAAATTTTTATTTTGCATGACAGATACACTTGACACAATATAAATTTCTATGTTCATTTCGATATATTTATATTTATGCTCCCGATGGAACAATTTGAGAAATTCATAGATGGAATATTAGACATGTGACATTCTGAATAGTTAACATTACCTACAATATCCGATAAGGAATATGTGGAACTGGTGGAAGCTGAAGTGTTATTTACTTTCGAATGGCGATTATTGCATAAAATTGTTTCCGCAGTTTCTACTTTATTTTGTATAGAGTTAAATTTTTTGATTTGAATTATGAATTCCTTTTCTCTGTGGAATAACAGTACAGACACAAAATAATTCAACTATTCCGTGCTGAATACTTCTGTGTTTGGTTGCCCATGACAATCATACATTAAAATAGGAGAAATTGCACATTAAAATGGGTCATTAATGATCAATTTCGTGTACGTTAAAGTAAGCTTTTATTTAGAGGTCGACGGAAAAAAAAAATTATTGCTACTCCTTTTTCGTATAATACTGTAGCATGAAAAAGAACTTAAGTTTGAAACTGAAGTAAAAAATGTATAAAACACTTAATTAGATAGCTAATTCCATAGTCAAATTTTCCTATTGTTTTTCTTTTATAATACTTTGAAGTAAGTCATTAAAGATTAAGATCAAGATTAAATATGTAATATCAGACCACTTACATATGGGAATTCAAAATTTGTTATCTACACAATCCAAAACTATAATAATTTACAGACTTAAGAAAAAACATTTCCATTCTTTAGGCTGATTTCTATATCACCACTTTCAGTGAAAGGTTATTGAACACTGAAGTTCAGCAGAGCTGTTCCAATTAAAATAATTATTTACATGCATTGTTTATATAGAATTAAAGATTGTTGATGACTTGGTGAATTTTATAAAGTTTGTAATTAAGTGCAGCAAGTTATTGCAAATATGGATATTCATATAAAATCATATTGTGCATCAACTCAGTTGCCTTTGTCTCTACTCCACAAAAATCATAAACATATAGTGGTAAAAATTGTGTAGATAATATGCATCAAATCATTTCGACCAAAAACTAAACACAATAAAAAAGTATACAACCCATAGTTTTATAAATTACTAACTTGAATTTTACTAATGAAGGTTTTATACTTTATTGATATTCATAATAATAGACTGTGAATAACATGAAGTTGAATGTAAATTAAAAAAATTGTTTTTGAATATGAAATCTATGAATATGAATATATTTTATATCAATGAGTGACAGAGAAGATAATAAGAGCAAAACTATTTGTTCAAGTAAGACAATTCCAGGCATACAATCACAGTGAACATTTCCATAGCCTGAAATTTTATATTAACTGCTATATTTTAGATGAGAAGCAAGAAATAACTAAAATGATATTAATATAGTTAAGCCAATTGAATTGAAAATACCTGTGAATTTTTTCTCTTTCTGCTCTGATACATTTTTTTCTGCATCCTTCAATGACTTCTTTTCCTCATTGTTTTTGTGTAGGCTTTTTGAACTGGTAGAGTTTTTAGCATCTTGAATTTTTGAGTTAGAATGAACTTCAATATTACCACTTGTAGAAACTGAACTTGTAACTTTTGAACTCTTCAATTCAGAAGAATTTTTGTTTTCTAAACTGGTACCTGGTGTTTCTTTAGTAGTGTTTATCTTCTCCTTTGCATTATCCGACAATCGTGAATCCCTACTCTTAAAAAACTTTTTCTCCTTAATGTGTGGTGTTGATTGAACAATTTTTTGTTCTGTTAAAGACATTTCCTTTTCAATTTCTTTAATCTCTGAAGAATTATTGTCAAAGGAATCACTTTCTGAACGTTTTGCCACAGCAATAATGGGAGAAACTTCATCACCATCACCTTCCAGAATTGCTATCAAATCAGAGTTACTTTCAATGTTTGATGAAGGTTTTTGACTCTCAGAAGTATGTGGCAAAACTTTTGACAACTTCTGAGTAGAATTAGATGCTTCTGGGGTAGACTCAGTTTCAATTATTGAACCACTATTAATGCTGTCTTGTAGAGTTTGAATGTATTCAACATTTTCACCTGTAATTGTTTCAATTATTTCTATTGGATTTGACACTCTTGAGTCAGATGTATTATCACCTGAATTCAAAGTAAGTAAGTTCTCTTGTTTATCCATTATACTAACAGGTTCAGGAACAACTCTTGATTTAGTCTCAATACTAGTTACTTTTTTAGGTGTTTCAATTTTTCCTTTGCCGGAAAGACTTTGAGCTAACCTGTGAGTTAACTTCTTTGCAAATGTATTTGAACAGTCCACGTGAGTTTGTGATTCTTGTTTCTGTCTAGCTCTTTCAACAATTTGCTGTCTCAATTCAGTAGTTGATACAATTTGACTTGCTAAGTTTCTATAAGGAATCTTTACACCCAAACGTGGCTTCAAAACTGACTTACCATTTGGAACATCTTGTGCAGGTTTATCTATATTGTGACCCAAGATATGCAGAGGAATATGGCCTGCCGATTTTCTACCTTTTGGTTTAGATTGGGGTTTAATTGGTTTAATTTCAATGTTTGACACCATCTCTATTTTATCAGGTGGAGTATCAATGAAATTTTCAGAATTCTGACTAACATTTTCACTCAACTCTGTTGTGTTATTCAAAGGGTATTCAACAACCAAAGTTCCATCTTCTTGATAAACGGCATTCTCACCTGGTGGTAAAACAGTATATTGAATATGAGTTTCTCCATCTGATATGATTTCAGCATGAGTAGCCTCAGCCACTTCAATTTCATTTTCTGGAATTCTCTCAGTAATTTCATGCTCAACATTTCCGGGGACAACTTCATTCACAACAGTATCCTGGATTATGTGCTCTTCAACATTATCTTGAATAACATGTTCTTCAACATTATCTTGAATGACATGTTCTTCAACATTCTCCTGAACCACTTCTACAACATTTTGTTCAGGAACATCTTCTTGTTCTAAAATGAGAGGTTCTCCTGGAGGTAGACTCACAGATTCATCAATTTCACCAATAAATAATGGCCGTCCTTCATTTTCCACATGTTCATCACTTTCATTCAGTTCATTTTTTTTCTCACTCTTCAAATTGTCAATGATTTCTACTTTTTTCTCTACAACTGAATCATCTGGATCACTTACGTTCTGAATAGGTTCGGATGAAATTGAAGAATCTATGTTATCTTCAGTTGATAAAATAGATTCACTTAGAGTTGTATTTAGTTCACTTTGATTAGAATCCATTACATGTTCTATATTTTCTCCCAATGGTATGGCACTATATTGTACATTTCCCGAGTTTGAAGAAATTTCTTCAGGAAAACCTGTATGGGCTAGTTCAGTTGGACCACTATCTGAAATTTCCATAGTTTGAGGGTATTCACTTGGAACATCATTTTGACTTCTGTCAAGAATATCTTCATTTATTATGAGTTCATTACTATATTCTGTAGATGATATAGGCAAGTTATAGGTATCTTCAGTGTGATTATATGTTGCAGTATCATTCACACTTTTATAGTCATCTGTTGATATAGTCTCGAAATTGCTTGGACTGTATTGCATCTGAGTAATGCTCTCATCATTAGTTACTTGAGGTGAAGTTTCCATTATATCCATTTATTTACCTAAAACATAATATAATTATAAAATCTACGGCAAACTACTTTAGTAGTTAAAATTGATATGAAGACGCAATTTCCATATATAATAGTTGATAATGAAATAAAATGCTACCATGCATTAGTACTACCGTTGCATGAAAACAGTGAATTAATGGTTCTCACCTCAAATATAGTTACAGGGCGTAGGCATTTGAAGATTTTAGAAATATAAAATTGAAATAGTGCTTCTCATTCATCAAATTTAGAGTGGAAGGTCTATTCTCAATAATTCCTCAAATTGATAGCGGCCATTTATGCTAAATTTTTTCAGTTTACACAGCTCACGGCTTCAGCGTTTATGCAATACGTCATATTTTTTTGACATATGACATTTTGGAAGAGTATTTATAATTATATACCGTGATAAAACAGTTCTCTATGTTCAAAGCATAGAAATATTGAATGGCCAAATAATGAGGAAGAAGGGCATGTTTCATATTTCATACCTATGCAAGAAGACGCGCGCATTACTTCTTAAAAAAAGAATGAGGTTCGTCTGTGTGTATTATTTTACTTTACTTCCATGATGGGATGTATGGTAACAGTCCAAAAATTTTCAAATTTCTTTTTTAGCTAAAACCGCCTAAAATGTAAAACGTTTTGAACAATAAAAATTTCTGTCGGTCGGTCTGTTGGTTTCCTCGATAAATTTTGAAGGAAATGAGCAATAACTTTTAATTTTGTACACAGGTAGGTACCTATCCATAGTAGAACAGTTCAGATTTTGAGCCAATTTTGTTCTGGATAAGACTGTGAAATATGGCGTAAATTAGAAAAAAAAGGCAATTTTTCGTTAAAAATCAAGTAATATGTCGTGTTAGGAGGTTTTGTATACAAATTTCGATTTTACAGTCGATATGACGTTTTAACACAAAATAATGTGGGGGGTAGGGGGTGGTAAAAAAGGGACTAAAAATTGAATATTATTGTAAAAATCGAGTAATCTGTCGTTTTATTGGTTTTCAGGTATACAGATTCCGATTTTATATACTATATGATAATTTAATACAAAATTATGAAGGAAGGGAAAAGGGTTGAAGATTAAAAATTGTTGAAGATATCGAGTATTTTTTAAGTTGCCATGAGTTCTTGCAATTTATAATGTCAAAAACTATAATCCCGACAGTGATGTGAAAGTTATTGTTCAATTTGCAGCGGTTTTTTTTCATAACTTATGTAGAAAGATATGCCTCAGTAGTTGAATAGTGCAAAATATTTAGGATTTATGTGAGACAATCAACTGAAATGAAAATCATATGAAATTACTTAAGAAAAAAATTCAATTGTACTACAACTAATTTGGACAAATCCATAGTATATGAATTTGAAATTAAAATATTATGTTTATAATGCATATATAAATCCGAATATAAGTTATCTGGCTGCATTTTGGGGACAATGCAACGAAACAAATTTAAAAGAAATTCAGGTAATACAGAATAAAGCCTTGAAAATTTTATTTTAACCCTTTCCGGCCCAAATTATTTTTTTGTGTAAAAAATATTGTGTATGGTTTGATAATGGTTTATTAGAGATACTCGAAGAAAATGAAACAAATTTCAAGATAAAAAACACAAGGATTATCCTGCAGGATGTGGTCACTCCACATAACCAGTAGGTACATATAACCAAACAATATAACCTATTTTGCGTAATATAACATGAAACAGTTTTTGTCATGTTTCAATCACAATTCTACTTTGCACGCTGAACATTTCTTACAAATTATACAAGTAATCTGCAGGAAGATTTTCTAAATATTCAGTTATTGGGTTCCCAACCCTCCCGGATTACCCGGATGACTCCGGTAATAATGGTCAACCTCCCGACTTCCCGGGGTGACTAATTTCCCCAGTTTTTTTAAAATTAAACGCAACCGCGCTCTACTAATCAAGCTTCGATTTTTAATGATTATGATTTTGTGGTAAAAAACTGTCAAATATTAGAAGCAGAGTATATATAAATTGAAAATAAATAAATGATTGACATTTTCTTCAACCCCCTCCCTACTAAACTCCTTAAAAAAATCTCCTGGGTTGGTCCTTTCGAAAATTGGCAAGCCTATTCAGTAGGTAGGTACTCCAAACTTGCTTCCTCAGAACTAAAATAAGATAACACGATTACGTAAGTGCCCAGTGGTCACTTCTGGAGACCCCAACAAAATTAGTAATTTCGAAAGAAAGGAAACATTTACGTTCAATATATTCATGAAAATGCATAAGTAAGGTATAAGTAAACAACTTTGGAGCCATTTTTCCACCATTCATAAATAAAAATAACAAATTCACACAGTTTCAGCAGATCCTCTGAGTAGTATCCAACTATAGTAAACAAATGCACGTTATACGCGCTTCGAGTTATTTCAGTCTGTCTTCGATGAACACGTCAAATTTTGCTATGTTAGACAACCTACAAAACACACTGGTATACTGAAATAGCCAACGAGCAGTTTTACTCATGACTAACAAACTGTGGTCTTCCTAGCTAACCAGTTGCCCTGAAAGGGTTAACTAACAAAATGAATCAACACGGTCTATATGTATGATAAATTGAACTTAATTTTCTAGAATCATTACAGATAAATAAATATAAACGTTCTGGTCTCTTATTGAATAGCCAAATTGATCATACTACAAGACCCCTTCTGAATATTATCAAAATTACCGAACTACCTGACTAGCAGATTAGAATGGGTATTTCCTACTTAACTAATTATTTGTAACAATCCTTCTATTTACCCTTTCAACACAATTTGTCATCTATTTAATATTTCTTGTATTCGATATAACGGAGAAATATATTTAGTTTGCATTTAGCATCTGAAGAAGGCGAAGTTTCACCGAAACGTGCGTCATGCGTATTTTATTTAATAAATTTGTAACTTGTTTTTTATAAACCATTGTTTTAATATATCGTTAGCTTATAGTTATACTGTGGTATGTGCAGTAAACCAAGTAGGTATTGAGAAAACGCAAAATAAAAAAATGGTCTTGTGATACAGTGTTATGGACAAGCCTACATTTAAAACAATTACAGCTTAGTTAGTTTTATTATAATTATTAACATTTCTAAGAAAAAAACACCAAAATACAGGTTTTTTTGTGCAAATTTTTGGGCACAAAAAAAACATACAATTTTGTAATTCTATTTTATTATAAATTTAAAAAAACATACAACTTGGTAACGTTATCAAAAACTAAGTATCCTTATAAATATGATTATAAACCAAAGTTACGGAAATATACAAATTAAGGATTAATATATTTGGGAAGTATAACCACATAATATGTCTTATCCACCTCGGGCATCCACTTGAACATGCTTTTGATAGCCTCAACTTTATTTTGGGG
This sequence comes from Cynegetis impunctata, assembly GCA_030704885.1. Lineage (NCBI taxonomy): Eukaryota > Metazoa > Arthropoda > Insecta > Coleoptera > Coccinellidae > Cynegetis > Cynegetis impunctata. The sequence continues at coordinate 71,815 of JARQZK010000765.1, forward strand.
AAGTGCATTTTTATTGGTAGGACGAACTGGTTCCTTTATCTCTTTTTTAGCAGCATTTTTTCTGGTAGGGCGATAATCACGAGTGGAGACTTTTTTCCACTCGTTATTGGCGTGGCTAACTTTATATTCTATTTCAAATAATAGAGATTTTGAAAACTTAAGAGCAACTACTTGACTAAAAGGTACAATTTTATAGTTGAATTGACCAGCATAGGACTTGTAGTCGACGAAATCAACTTCTTTTAATTGAATGATTTTGTAAGGGTTTCTTGAAGAAACCTTCAAAAGCAACCGCATAAGTGATAATGGGGAATAATATTCCGATTTTTTCAGCAATCTTTCTATGGAACTATGAACTGCGTCAATTTCTTGAATTGCAGGAATGCCCGGAGTAGAAAACTTCATTATTATGGATTCGATGTTTGGATTCCTTTTGATAAAGAGTGAAATTGCTGAAGACATTAGGGAATTCCTATTCTATATAAATAATTATAAATTAATTTATCAGCGGTATCGATTCCACAGCACGCTTAGTATATGGTCTGTTGAAGTAGGCACAAAATTATATAAAATTTACCAATAAGCCTTTCCTAGTTTCGCTAGTTACACTACTTCTTGCACTGACGGATTTATCACACTCATCCACACGCACGCAGAACAAAGTTGTATGTGGATAATTTCTGACC
>JARQZK010000765.1:77500-115000 GCA_030704885.1 Cynegetis impunctata
AGTATCTCAGTAACTATAGAAAGTAAAAAAAATGGAGGCCGCATACTCAATCTCTTTTGTCGAGACAAATTCACTGGCGAAACCCAAAATTCGCTGTCTTCTCTAGTTTTCGAGTTATAAACAAAAATTTCATTTTTCCACTTTAACACAAGTGTGCATATCATGGTTGTTTGTGAAGTTACGAGATAATAACTTTTTCATAATTTAGGCGTTTTTTTCTGTATAAAACATTGGTAGAAATGTATTTTTTCAAGTGGGAATAATGGTTGGCTGTGGTTTGGATGGATCGGATTTTTTCCGATATATGTCAGCTTTTGATGTGTAAGATTTTAATAGCAAAAATGTTTTAGTTCATTACCTTTTGCGTTTTTATATGTACCTATTCCATGTAGGCAGGTGACATCTATGACAGAGCATGTCCATTTCTTTCCATCATAATATCAACTAACTGATTTAATCGTAAAAACGGTTGTGATTTTACATCTGAAATATATTTCAATGGCTATCCAGGAATAAGACAACCTGATAAATCTATTTTCAACTGATTAAAAGACGTTACAATTATAAACAACAATACAAATTACAATAAATATTCAAACTTATGTTCATTGTGATTGATACATAAATTACATCTCTTCATAACATTCTGAACTGCATTATGAATATGAATATTTGAAACTGAATTCACAAAGTATAAAATTTACGTGGCTGTCGTGTTTTAACGAATAATATATATCAAGAAAATCATAATAACCAACGGTACTACGAAATTTTGAATCAGTTATTGAGGAATTCATGGACAATCCACCCTTAGTTGAGACAAAATCAGTTCTTCCAACATGATGGTTCACCGCCTCATAATATAAGTACCGTTTCAGAATTGTTTAATACTAATTTTGGAAATAACTGGATGATGAATAATATTCCAGTGAGGTCGCCACCACAATCACCTGACTTTAACACCACTGGATTTTTTCTTTTGAGGATATATAAAAGACAATTATATAAGAAAACCAGTAACAATATAAATAAACATGGACAAAATTTTATTGAATGTGAATTACATTTCAAATATTGATATTATATATATGCATAATGCAGTTTAGAATATTATAAAGATAGGTATGTAATTTATGTATGAACCATAAAGAACATCAGTTCTTCACAACATTTATTGTAATTTGTATTATTTTTTTATAGTTGTGATATCTTATAAAATTAGATGTAAATCTCTAGACTATACAGAAAAAAAGTGCCTTAAAAATGTCTCGTAATTTCACAAACAACCATGATATGCTCACTTGTCTGAAAGTCAAACTTTTGTTTATAACTCCAAAATAAAAGACGATTTCATATTTTGGTTTTCGCCATTAAATTTGACTCGAAAAAAGGGATCAAAAATGCACTCTCCATTTTTTTGTATCTCCTATAGTTACCGAGATACCCCATACAAACATCGAAATTTGCCCACTCTGTAAACACTCTTATCGTCACACCGCAAGCGTTGTATTAATAAAGACAAATATGAGCCAAATTATTTTTTTGTAACTTTCTGTCTACAAGAAAATGAAATTTATGATTTACTACGTGACAACTAGAGGGGGAGGGAGGGGGTCTTGGAATATACTACGGATGGTCACCGAGGGGGGGGAGGGGGACAAAAAGTTGTAAAAAATAGGTCACGTAGTTTGGGTACGTTCCCTAAGATGCATCTCCGATTTGGTCATGTGTCATTCATTTATTTGTTGCCAAAATATATCGATCTACAACTTCGCAATTTTTGGAATATGTTGTTTTCTTGAGTATGCAGCAACAATTAAAGCGGAGAGAACATTTTCCATAAACCTTTCCTCACATACCTCACATAAAAGAGGTAATCCTCGTACTTCTCATGTATTTTGAAAAACATAGTTAAAATCAATTTTTGGCTTAAATTTCGGTATTATTCCTATTATAAAACAGATATTATATTCTGTTTTATCTCTTCAGTTTACGTTTGTCAACAATCGACATATTCATGATTTATTGAAATATTTCAAAAATGAATGAATGAATGAATAATATATTTGTTACAGGCAATTGAGCTAATGGCGCAAGTACCACAGTGGCATTGCATGCGCTATAGAAAGTTCGAGTTGGTCCGAAGATGCAGAAGTTACAAAAATCAAAGAAGGCTATAATTATAATCTTTATTTAATTGAAATCTATAACACTTATTATATTTATTTTTTATATGGCATTAATAAAAGCTGAAATTGAATGTTTTACCTATATGAACAGTGCCTATCCTTCACCAATTATTTACGTAAGGATTTTTTCTCATTTCATAGAAACTTCTTTCATTATTTCAATTCAGGTTGATCATGAAGTTTTGTTTCTAATGTTGTTTCTATGAAAAAAATTTCGTTAATATTTCCTTAGGAATTCGACTACTGGAATAATCAGCATTTTCGTATCAGAAGTCATGATAAAGTCCATGTGAGAGAATTTTGGGTTCGGAATAAGATATTTTCTCACAAGATTTGGTAACAGGTCACACGTGTGTTCTATATCCTGCAAACGAATTCAACTGAATATTCAAAAATGTCTAATGAAACTCTACAATTTACATTTTCGTATAAAATTTTCATATATTACAGTATGTATGACATAAAGTGTACAAAAAACATTATTCAATAATTTAAAATTATCGAACAATTCTCAGATGTTTTGTACTCCTCGACGCGAAATCTGCATTCATAACTCAAAAGTGAATTAAAGAAAATGTCAAGTCACCCCGACTCAAGATCTTCATATAAGACAGAGAGTAGTGTTGCTGAGAGGTGGTGTTTCATACGTATCTGAGGACCGAGTGATTACGAAGGGGGTACCACAGGGTAGTATCCTGGGGCCACTTTTGTTTCTCGTTTTCATAAATTCGCTTCCTGGTAATTGCTCATATAATGACTGTAATGCTATTATGTTTGCCGACGACACGAATTTTCTCATAAACTCAACGGATATCAGTGCTGCTCTGTTTTCTGCGGTGTCAGTTATCAATAAAAAGGGAATTTGGTGCAATAATAATAAACTAAAAATCAATCTACAAAAAACTGAGAGTGTCTTTTTCCGATCTTTCAGAGCAAACGTTGCTTTCCCGAAGTTTGTTGGTGATGTCGAGAACCAGAAACCAGTGAGAAATTCCGTGAGTTTCCTCGGTATTGCCTTGGATAAGAATTTGAGATGGGACCTTCATATTGATCCGCTCAGAAAGAAGCTGAATTCGGCCTCCTTTACCCTTTTTATGTTGAGAGATCTAGTTGACTTGCATGTCCTAAAAATTCTATATTTTGCTAATTACCAATCTATCCTTTCCTATGGTATCATTTTCTGGGGAGGCTCCATTCACTCTGATAGTCTCTTTATTTGCCAAAAATGGACAGTTAGATCTATGCTGCGCCTCGACTACAGACAATCTTGTCGTGGTCTATTTAGAAAGCACAATTTATTCACTTTCTATGAGCTGTATATATATATATATATATATATATATATATATATATATATAAAGTACTTACATTTTTTCATAAAAATCAAGATTATTTTGCAAAATTTAAGAATATTAATAATACAAGGCAAAGTGTCCCGTACTTTTTTCCTATTCATTCTACCACTCTACGTGAAAGAGGCACAGAGTACATGGCACTCAAGTTGTTCAATGTGTTACCTAAACATCTACAGGTTATTTCAAATCATGGGACCTTTAAGAGAAGCATTCACATGTTAATTATGAAATGTGAACCTTACTCGGTCGAGGAGTTCAGGGTTTATTGTTATAAATAAGCTTTCTGTATTTGTTTTTTTGTGACTTGTTTCATTTTTATTTTGTGCATATTTATAGATATTTAATATTTGTACGAATAATCTATGAAATTATTAAAATTATTCTATTCTATTCTATTCTATAACTGTTTTGACCTTATTAGATCTCTTCAGTGCAGCATACAGAATACTTTTCTCGGAGTGAATTGACATATTCCTCATTATTCCCCAATATTAATGGCGACCGAACTACCTACTATACGGATAACAACCCATGTTTCCTCCGTCGAAGATATAGGCCAGTCAGTTAAGACATTGAAAATGGAAAATTTAACAATAATTCCAAAAGTTTTTAAACTTTGGTCAAATGAATTATACATAGAGAAAGGAACAAATCTCAATTTGCAACCTTTTCCGAAGTCCGGAACATTGTTAAAATTGCAATAACATTGAATTTTGCTGTATACTTGTGAAAAAAGTTCTGCAAACTTGGAGTAGTATTAAATATATTATTTCATATCACGTATCAAATTTGCATTCAATTTAAGGGTACGGATTTTTTTAAATTCAAAATTAACGTTTTTCTTTGATAAACTGACCAAAAAAATTCCAAAAGATTTGCAAACTTGAATGATACTTCGGAAAAATATACCGAACAGTTGTATAAATTTGAAACCTTTTACGTTTACCGGAACATGATTATTTATAATTTTTTTAATTCGTGGTCTTTTTTTCGAGCAAGATAGTCTCGAAATAATTACAAAAGTTTTGAAATTTGGTTGCAAATTTAGAAAACATCTATTCTGATATATTTGCAAATTTGCAACCTTGTATGCGGTCCAGAACTTATGCAATTTGCAAAAATATAAAAATCAAAAAATCATATTTTTGCAAATTGCATAGAGTTCCCGACCGCGTACAAGGTTGCAAATTTGTAAATGCATCAGAATGGATGTTTTCTGAATTTGCAACCAAGTTTCAGATCTTTTGTAATTATTTCGAGACCATCTTACCCGAAGAAATTACCTCGGATTAAAAAAATTATAAATAAACATGTTCCGGTCAACGTAAAAGGTTGCAAATTTATACAACTGTTCGGTATATTTTTCTGAAGTATTTTAAGTTTGCAGAACTTCTGGATTTTTTTTTGGTCAGTTTATCAAAGAAAAACGTTAATTTTGAATAAAAAAAATGTTCCGTACCGTTAAATTGGTTGCAAATTTGATACTTGACATGAAATAATATATCTAACACGACTCCAAGTTCGCAGAACTTTTGGAATTTTTTCCGCAAGAATTCAGCAAATAATCATTTATTGCATTTTTAACAATGTTCCGGACTTCGGAAAAGGTTGCAAAATTAAATAGTTTTTTTATCTCTCTCCCGACCCTACATCAAAGTTTGAAAACTTTTGAAATTATTGTCAATTGATTATCTCTACTGATTGGCCTAATATCAGGAACAACCAATTCAATGTTCAAACCGAAAATTCCCTCGAGAGGGCAAATAATTCCTGACATGAAGATACAGCAAATTATAGGTAATGCCAAGTCACCCCGGCTCACGATCTGCATACAAATTATAGCATTGATTTCGAAATAATATATAATTTCCATAATTACAGGAATATACAATATTGTCAATTAATTTGTAATACTTATACAATACTTAAAGTAAAAAAGCGAAAACTTCTTCATGTTAGATAGGTCGTCAATCAAAACTTCTCTATACTGACGCTTTTCCACAACCTTCATCGAGTCTACAAATACGTAAATATCACGTCACACTGAAGATGTGTTTCGGAGGGAAGGGAAAAAGCTCCAGTTGACCTCGACCATTCAGCCAGAAGAGATATTTCCCTTTTTTAACACCAGCCGTTAAAATTTATACAGTTTCAATATCTCAATATCTTGTTATAATATCTTAGCGCAAAGACGATCTGAAAGCATGCTCCTAAAATTGACGATAAACAACCAAATGGAAACACTATGTCAACAAGAATCGTTAGTGTGGTATACAGTTCGACAGAAAACTAACAGAGGGACAGAGGCTGAATTGTACGGAAAAACCCCAGACGCAGTATGTACGCTTCACTAGGAAATCACGCATGTTTTGAAGCAAAATACTGGCCATAGAAATATAATTGAAGTCTGTTATCGAAAGCAATCGTGCTTCCGACAGTCAAAAAGTTTTGGGAGTAAGCTCCCGGATCAGATCAAAATTGGTATGGGTATATCTATAGAAACACTTGGCTCTAACTAACTACAATCAGGTCACACTTAGGTGGGTTTCTAACCAAAAACACTGCCACTACCTGCATGTCTCGGTGGGCTCATACAAAACATGATATATACTGGAACAGTATACCAAAGCAAGAACACAGCAATCTCAAGGAACTACCAGAGTCGTAGTCTATGGAGATTCTGAACAGATGATGGAGCTATAAACTGGTCACTGCAACTAGATGATAGAATTGAAAACCATTAACATATATTGGGATTATCCGATATGTCAGCTGTGTATGGAGGAGAAAGAAGCATCTTCTCATATCGTCTTCAAATGCGACACCTTGATTTTTTGGAGGCGCAATGTTCTAAGAAAATAAGTCCGACCTAGTAAAGAGACTACCAAACCTAATAAGGGCATCAGATAGTCCAGGCAACGAAGGAAAAATACAGGAAATAATTCATGTAGAAGCCAATATTGGCAAAGTTATAGGGGAAAGTGTTCTTAGCAACATACTAAATGAACTGAGGGGTGGGGCTGGAGCTAACGGTGGGGGCCCTCTAAAGGTCCCGTTTTTCAGTTTTTCGTTAATAACTCGAAAACTGCTATCTCTAGCAAAAAAATGGTTATGTACTAAATTAATTTACATTAAATTTCCTTCAAAAAAGGTTTCATACTATTTTTTACTAGGATTAATGCTTAAGGAGATATGGAGGGGAGAAATGGAAAATTTTGAAAATAAACGGTTTTATTGTTAAAAATGAAATGTTTATTATTAGAAATGAAATGTTCATTATTAAGAATGAAATTTTTATTGTTAAAAATAATGTTTATTGTTAACATGAAATAATAAGTGTTTAAGGATATATCTTGTATGTCGAAATCTAAACTTTCATCGTCATCGACGATGTCTCCGACCGGGGCTCCGTTCGTACATGAAACAAGGTAGCCACAGGTAGCGGAGCAGACAATCCCTGCTTTGTGGCAACAGCAGCGCACTCCACACCCAGTCTTGCATCGGCAAAAGATCATGTTCAAAACTGAGTCGGGTGCCACAGGGTCGTTCGTGTTAACTGGGATAAGGATCTCATCTTCTCCCTTGAGAAGATGCTTGCTAATGATTCACAAACCCACTTGGCGAGTACAGAAAGTGATTCCTCTTACTAGCGTCAGGCCACCTGAACTTTTCATGGGGCATGTTTGTTCTATAACCATATCTGACCAAATACCTGCCTAAGGTGTACCTGTGCGATTCATAGTAAAGTACCTCTTTTTAGCAAACTCAACGCCTCCGAATGACTAGATTTCAGTAGTATCATATGTTGTACGTAGAGATGGATACATTTTACATACTGAAAGTGCCCAATTGCATGAAAAAATGGGATCATTTGCTGTTCAAACGCCAAGTGGTCATCCCAAACACCACTTCGCTCAGAAACAATGAAATTCTCCATCAAGGTAACCATATGGAAGTACTTAACCCACAAAGCAGCGGTAGGCCCATTATCCTTGCGGGATTTCAGATGATTCTAAGATTTCATGAAAGCTTTCACCAAGGAAACATTCTCTTCAACTTTGTCTGAAGTAAGTTCCTCCATGTTGGTTAGCATAGTCAAGATCTCCCTCTTCTCTTCCTCAGAAACATTGGCACCTTCTAGAACAATTGAGCATAAAACAAGGTGAACAAGTAAATGTCCTCGAATAGCTCGGCTGTAGGCGTGACCTGTTAAGGGGAACCCAGGCATTCCAACGTTCCTCTCTTAACTTAGGCTCCAACGACGCACATTACACTGACAATCCCATCCGCAGACAATTTTTCAGTCATATTACTGATTACACGTGCACGCAGTCAATTAGATAATCAAACAATAAGCATTTCTTTTGTAACAATAAACATTCAAATTTTGACAATATAAACGGTTTTTTTAAATTTTCCGTTTCCCGCTTCCATATCTCCTTAAGCATTGATCCTAGCAGAAAAGTAAATGAAATCTTTTTTGTAGAGAATTTCATGTTGATTAATTTAGTACAGAAACCTTTTTATCTAGAGGTAGTATTTTTTGAGTTATTAACGAAAAACTGAAAAAAGGGACCTTTAGAGGCCCTCCTACTGTTAGCTCCACCCCCACCCCTCAGTACTTTTGGTATGTTGTTAAGGACACCTTCTTCTACGTGTGCCAAAATTGGCTTCTACATGAATTATTTCCGCTATTTGGTTTCTTTTTGGTCTTCGTTGCCTGGACTAAAATATCTTCACATGAAACAATGCAACCATAATCACATGAAGCCTAAATGCTGACTTGGTGAGGTGTTATCCTTGAATGGAAGCACTGCAGAATATAATCGATCAATGAATTATCTGGTAGCTTCTCAAAGAGAATACATCATTCTAAATCGAACACGAAATTTCAGAACATACATTTATCAATAAGTGTTGTTTGTTAAGTTCGAGAACAAAATAATATTTCTCATTGGGAAATTCCATTAAATCCCATTGGACATTGTAATGTTGTAATTTTAGAGAAAGCCAACACTCTTTGAATAGAGTGATTTTTAACATCATATATTTTAGTCTGAGAACGACAATTCAGTCAACTAAATAAAAATAAAGAATTTCACCTTCCAATTTGACCGCATTTGTGTAGTTTTGACTGTTAGTCGCATCGGGCTGACTTTTTGGAAACAGAAAATTTGTCTCCGGCAAATTTCCGTGGATTCGTGTTGGGGAAGGCAATATTAAAGAGGAACGAAACACGTGCGTTTCCTTCCTTTTCCAAAAGGGCCTAGCAACTTTTCTTTTTAAATACGTGTTTTTTTAACTGGCATTCGATTCCAGCCCATTTCATTTCACTAACGTGAATAGTTTCCCAGTTATTCTAAATGTTTATAAAAAAAGCTGCTATATTTTGGTAGTTACTTGTTTATTTAATTTAAAAGGATTTACGGCAAAAAAACTCTGCGAAATTAGAAGTCTAAGTCAGCTACTTACCTTCAAAATGACCTGGCTATAAAACCTTTTCGTCCGGCCAGTTTCTCACAACAAAGATTTAAAGTTGTTGCATAATTAGTGAAACGGGATAAATAAATAGGATTTTGCAAAAACTATTAATCACACAGCGCTCATCTTTCGCACACTTTTCGATACGTTTGTTACTTTTGGAAGTAGTAATTGCATTTTAATAAATAACAACAACCATATAAACAATTGAAAAAAAGCTAAAAAACCCCTTTTTTATTTTCGTTTTTTTGCAATAACTTTTGAAAGAATTGTCAGATTTTGATCTATTGGGGCCCATTTTATTGGTCTTTTGATTGCACATTTTTTGTCTGTGCATCACTTTTTCCTATGATGCATAGTTTTTCCGGAAATTCGGAAAAACTGCTTTCGCACCTGTATTGTTGATAATAAAAAACCAACCGACACTAAATTTGGAAGACACTCGACGAGAGAACTTTAATATTGCCTTCCCCAACACGAATCCACGGAAATTTGCCGGATACAAATTTTCTTCATTTTACGTTCATTCTAAAGTCAGCCCGATGCGACTATGTAGCGAATCAAGCTTTCAGCATTATTCGCATAAACCGTTTTAACTAAATAAATTCATTGAATTCAATATGTGACATATGGTAAGTTTTGTGAATGTGTTAAATTTTGTTTGTTCATATCACTTTTGAGGATGTTAATGATGACCATTGAAGTTATTGGTAATAATGATGAAACATTTAGTGAAATTATAATGACCAATGATGATGATGAAAATAATGATGGGTAATGGAGATGATGATGACGATGAATTATTATGATGCTGATAACGATGACCGATGGTATTCATGATGAATATGAAGAAAATGATGATGAGCGAAGATGATGGGAATGACGATAGAAATGGTCATCATGATTATATTGATAATATTAATATGATGGTAATAATAATGTTGACTATAATGATGACAAACTGTTCTCTTAATACTGACCTTGAAATCAACAATGGTGTCGCCAACGGTATAGTATATTGCAATAGGTACCTTTATAGTACTGATAGCATAGGCGGGTGGTACGGGATTACCATATATTTTTGAATTATTTTTCTCTCCAAAATCCCACTGTCGAAATATTCCTGAAATATGGATTACATCTAGAAAATTGAATAATTACGAAAATCAATATGAAATTTTTGAACGATATTCAAAAACGGAGCAATATGAGGTATACATATGTATATATATATATATATATATATATATATATATATAAATATATATATAAATATATATATATATATATATATATATATATATATATATATATATATATATATATATATATATATAGGTTGTCATAATTGCCACATGTCCACATTCGTTTGTATTTGAATGGTAAAAAACTAGTATTTAACTTTTTTGTCACTTTTTTCATTTTAACAGGTTTCAAACAGAAACAATTGCTTATAAAAGCCTATGATCCGTAATACATTCGTCGTGTCAGAGTAAGTTTAAACCAACATGGTAGCGTTTTCCAATGGGAAAAATTAGATTTATTTTTTTGTTATGTAAAAGCATTTCGAAGTGCTGAAAGAGCCCTTCAAATGTATCAAAATTCGTATACCAAAAGGCGCTTACCGAATCAAATAATTTTTAGCTAGAGCGAAATTTGCTACAATATGGATCATTTAATAATCCTTCAGAACATGGAACAACTGTAACGGCAGAGAATGGGGAAGATGAAACAAATGCATTAGGTATGTATCATCCACTTCTTTGGCAAAGGTAATTTAAGAAAATAAGGAAGTTTTAAAATTTATTACATAACTCTAATTTAGTTGAATGGTAAAAAGTTTGAATGTTTGAAAACTTAATGAACAGTTTGTTTCATTACACGCTGCAACAGTCTGTTTGTGTTATTAAAATAGGCAATTGTTTTATTGGTAGTCTAAGCCACCTCTGATGTTCTAATTTTTTTTTAAACTCAATACAACTTAAATTTTGTCATTTTATCATTAAAACGCAAACAAATATGAACATGTGATACATCGTTAAAATCAGAAAAAAAAAGTTTTTTTAAGAAATGGAATAAAAAACGTCCGTATTTGAAAAAGTAAGTTGATGGTTATATCTCCAAAACTAGACGTACTAGATTTCCTTAAAAATACCAAATTGAAGAACGTCTAAAATGCATAACTTTTTTCCTCAGTTAATTTTTGTAAAAATTATACTTTTTGAGATATTCGTTTTTTTCAAATATGAAACTTGATTTTCAATGTCCTCCAAAAATTGCACATTTTGTCTAATTTGACCATCCTTGTAGTTCTTATAAATACCGAGATAGCAATAGTGGCCCATGGCAATTAGGACACCCTGTATGTATATATATATATATATATATATATATATATATATAGGTATATATATATATATATATATATATATATATATATATATATATATATATATATATATAGGTATATATATATATATATATATATATATATATATATATATATATATATATATATATATATATATATATATATATATATATATATTGCAGTGCACGTAGCAAGCCAACAACACCGAGAATATAGACTGAAGCGTGATTTATCGTGGTGATCAGTTTGATTTGAATTTTACGCCGGTGCAGTGATTTTTAATATATTTTGCGCCCGTATTGTTTTTAAAATGAGTTCGGTTACTGAAGTTAATTTAAAAAATTTCAATGGTGACTTAGTGGAATATTTGTTATCCCATAATCCCATTAGTGCACTAAGTTATGACGATAAAATTTTAATAGAAACATTGCGACCTACCCCGGAATTAAACAATTTGGTGCAGCGTAACAAACAACAGAATCACGGTTTTGATATCAGAAATTATGAGAGACATCCTTGGCTAAGCGGATCGCAGGTGAAATTATTTTGTTGGCAGTGTTTACTTTTTACTAGGGAAAATGTCTCTGTTTGGGCCCGCTTAGGATTTGACGATTTAAAAAATTTATCATGTTCTCTGAAAAGGCACGAAAAATCCCAGGATCATGTCGTGTCGCGGATCAAGGTAGACACTCGAAAGTGAAAACAATTTTTTTCCCAAAGAAGTTAATATTTTAGGGTGCTTGTTTTACTTTGATTTTCTTCAAATTATAAGGCGATTGACCTTCAAATCCTTAAAATTTTCGCCTATGGTGTATTTTTTAACACCTCTTGTAGCATCCTTAAACAAACATCTCACGAGCCGCCACTGATATATATATATATATATATATATATATATATATATATATATATATATATATCAATTCATGTAAAATATACTTGTTGACCATGTTCAATTTCATATAGGTATCACATAATGTGAACCAGCAATTTTCTTCAATAATTTAAAATTATCAACCAATATTCTAGGGGAGTTAGCTTCACCTTTTCCGTGACTCGAAATCTGCATTCTCGATTGAAGCATGTTCTCTCGACGGAATTCTGCATTTTCGGTTCAAATAGTGAATTGATGGTTCCTAATATTTTTGGCGAAGGGCACTATGGGTAGTTATCCATAAACAATAAAAAATATGTCAATTCACTCCGACTCAAGTGAGTTGCACTGAAAAGATTCAATAAGATCGAAACTTAATATTTTTTATAATACACAGTTGCATTGTGAAAGTAGATTTCAGATTGTTTGATGATTTTGAATTATTGAAGAATTCGTCTTGTTTACTCCATATGATATTATATAAATATATTTATATATATATATATATATATATATATATATATATATATATATATATATATATATATATATACATATATATATATATATATATATATATATATATATATATATATATATATATATATATATATATATATATATATATATATATATATATATATATATATATATTTATATATATATATACATATATATATATATATATAGATATATATATATATATATATATATATATATATATATATATATATATATACATATATATATATATATATATATATATATATATATATATATATATATATATATATATATATATATATATATATATATATATATATATACTAGCTGACCCAGCAAACGTTGTTCTGCCATATAAATTATTTTTATCTATATATCTATCTAGATACATATCTATCTTTCTATCTATTTAGCTTTTTAACAATCTATCTATCATTATACCTATCTATCTGACCCGGCAAACGTCATTTAAATTATAAAAAGGGTATTAAAACATATGGGTTTTTGATAGAAGGGTGAAAATTTAGAGTTGTATGTATTTTTTCAAGCAAAATCATAAAAAGGTAAACAAATTTGTCCCAAAAATTCATAAAAATGTTTGGGGTGGGCCACTCTAATCACCTAGGGGTATGAAAAATATATTACGACCTATTCTCAGACTGACTATAGTTATTTTCGATTGCCATCTTACAACCCTATCATGGATCTGTGGATAAAATTTAAAAAAATGAAAATCGCGATGGATTTTTGTTCTGTCATGACAAAATAAAAATAAAAATCTTGCCAAAAAAATTAAAGTTTATAATAAACAAATGAAAATAGGGGTTGATCGTAGAGGGGTGAAAATTTAGGGTTGTATGTATTTTTCAACTCTCAACATTTAGGGGGATGGAAAATATATTTTGTCCGATTCTCAGACCTAACCGATATGCATACAAAATTTCATGAGAATCGATGAAGCCATTTCGAAGGAATTTAACAAATAAAAAATAGGGGTTGATCGTATAGGGGTTAAAACTTGAGATTGTATGTATTTTTGAATACTGTATCATAAAAAAATAGAACAAAAAATTTTGTCTGAAAAATAAAAATAAAAAATTAAGGGGTGAACCCCCCTCAACATTTAGGGGGATGAAAAATGTTGGCCGATTCTTAGACCTACCCGATATGCACACAAAGTTTTATGAGAATCGGTCTAGCCATTACGAAGGAATTTAACAAATAAAAAATGGGGGTTGATCGTAAAGGGGTGAAAACTTGGGGTTGTATGTATTGCCATCGCACGCCATATGTCTAGGTGTTTGTCCGCGTTTCATTTCAGATATTGTTATTATAAGGGTCGCACCATTTAGTCAGTTGCCTCTAGAAAAATTCGTTCTAACAAACTTGTGTATGTGCTTATGTTTAGTTGTTTTTAATCTCACAGATAATGTAAGTTTGATGGATGTTCATCATTTTGATTGTTTTAATGTTGATTTTGTAATTTTAGCCCTGAAGAAGTCAATAAACATTGACGAAAGCTTGGAAATGATCTAAAGAGTATTATTTCATATAATTGAAGGCTGAACTACCCCGTTATTATTATTAGGATACATTATAGCAGCCGTAAAATAAATTGACTATATATATATATATATATATATATATATATATATATATATATATATATATATATATATATATATTTATAAAAATTTGAAGAGCAACACTCGGGAAGAGCGAATGCTCAATACACTTCTCGAACACCCGGGGATTATTTGAATGAATGGAGGTTTTTGCTGGAAACACATCTTCTCCATAGATTCTTGGTACAGTTTAGAAACGACTGATAGACTGATGTTCTGGTTGTTGAGAAGTCACGGCAATAAGGTGTATTATCAGCATACCTTGAGTGATGTTTGAATTGCGATCCTGTTGGAAGAATGCAGGCAATTGCTGCAGCAGTCCTGAAGCGGGACTCCGTGTCCTATAAAATTCTATTAATCGCCTGCTATCTATACCACTGGCACTCCGTGCGCGCGTAAAATAGCTTTCTATCGACGAAAGCGATCGACTACTGGCGAGGTGTATAGACGTGTCGTATTCTATTTTGGTAACAAATTAGCCTGTCCAACAGTATCGTTGTTCTGTCATTTTTGAATTTGTTTTGTTTATCAATTATGAACGTATGTTAGTAAAGTGGTAAATAATTATAAAAAATTATAAATATGCACATGTGACAATTATTGCTGGATGTATGTGACGAAAAGCCACAATTAATAACCAATAAGTTCAGTAGAGTAATGGGAAAAGCCAAGGGAAATGTTATGTGGCAAACGGTTGCTCAAAAACTAAATAGTTTAGGTTTTGGTGAAAAATCAGTAAACTGATGGAGAGAAAAGAGTAATACTGTTGTATTATTAGCCAGATTACAAGAAAATATTTATATTATTTTATATTTTACTTATGGGGAACTGTGTAAGTTGTACCTAAAATACCTATTATCTATCATCAGCTATCAAAGAAACTTTTATTATACTACTATTGTTTTTGAATTATAAATTTAAATAATGTATGTCTAAAATACTTATAAAATTGTTAACTTTGGTGAAAGATATGTTTGATTGTCGCATATTTATATAAAAGTTGTTGAATGGCGACCATTTAAAGCTATTTATTAAACTATAGAGCTAGCTGAATAATTTAAACTAATTGTAATGATTACCAAAATAATAAGCAAAACTGTTGAAGGACCAAATTTTTTTCTGTTTGTCAGATTTAGAGAAAAGACTGCTGAAAATTATGGGGAAAAAATCTGATGCGGGAGATAAGGCTGTACATGAATTGGGATTGGAAAAATGTATGTTATTGTTATCACTTACAAATTATTTCTTAGCCCAATAATTGAGGTATTTTTCTAATCATATTTGAAAAATTTAAATTGTATCAAAGAGATAAGTGTTGTTCCTAATAATTGTAAGTATTTTTTTAGACGTGACGGCGAGACATTCGACAATTATAATTATGAAAATTAAAGTTATGAAGTTGTTCGAACTCGCCATTAGTCGCAATTTGAAGCAAATAAAACAAAAAAAATATATATATATATAGCCAAAATGTAAAAATTTTCTAAAGACATCAAATTGTATACTATATTAAAGTTCGCTAATAACCTCTGTGGTTGATGCGATGAAATTAAAAAAAAAAAAAACAAAAAAAAAAAAATCACAAAAATAGAAATGACACACATAAAATTGATGTCTATTGAATGAAAATATCAGTATCGCCACTTTTAATAGTTATTTATGTACCAAGTGCGTTATATAGATCCTTACGCCCGGAGGGAAACATTCGGTCCGAGGGCCGTTGGCCCGAGGAAGGGCGTAAGGATCTAGTAACGCACGTGGTGTATACAAGATTTTATTTTTCACGAAAAAATTATTTTATTATAATGAAAAAGCGATTTTAAAATCGGTTCATTGCTCCTATTCATTTTCTTTCTCATAGTAGGCATGTATCATTTGATGATATTTTGACGTTTGTGAATATTTTTGTCATAATATTTAGTGAATGTCATTTCCGCTTTCTTTGTGTAGTCTTATAGAAATAATGGAAATGAAAATGAATTTACCCAAGAATATCATAGAAAATGAAGCCAAAGCTGCGGGATAAATTCAGAGTCGTATACGACAAGGATTATGCAGAATTTAATCAATGAAAATTGCTTCATTTCTCCTCGTACAATTAGCGGGCGTTATGATCCATAAAGCTCGCAAATGCGGGCGCTATGGCCTAGGGCATAATGAGTGAGTTTATAGTAACCGTATTCAAGGTGAAATAAACATATAATATACAAGTGAAAAAGAAAATAACAAATTACTCTACAAATTCCGGAAATACCCGAAGAGGAGGCGATTGTAACACAGAGTGCCGTCAAACGCGATTATCGCTTTCTACAGTAGAATTCTATTATTATAGGAAGGGACAGGTAGAATACTATAGTCATAGTGCATGGAGTCCCACTGCTCTTTATAATACTTATCCGTAAAAGAGATATATTCGAGTGAATGAAGAAAAATATAAATCATCCTACTAAAAACAATCAAAAAAATATAATTTGAAATTTATCCAGAACTGCATGAGTTCATTTTCATTATTGAAGAAAGATCCCGATCCGATATTTATATATATATATATATATATATATATATATATATATATATATATATATATATATATATATATGTATATATATATATATGTCTTCAGAAAGATTTCCGCGGTCGGAAGTATTTGAAAAACTTGGTTCTCGGAATGAACCGCATAAAAGATTTGAAAAATCTCGACGTTTCGGCTCCTTTTGCGAAGCCATCTTCAGGAGAATTAGAAGGGAAATCATTCAGATACGTGGCCTCAATCTGCCTACTCCACGAATCGAATTAGGAGGAATCGGAAACAATACTATTGCGTGGTCTCAACCTGCCTACTCCACCAACCGTACTGCTTCCTGTCAACTCTGAAGTCTCAACCTGCCTACTCTTCAGAGTCAACTGACGGGCCGATCGTCGCGTGGCTGTATTTATAGGGGACTCCATTGACGTAGTTATTGACGTAGTATTCACACTCATCAGTGCGGGATGCACTCTGATTGGGTGTGACATGGCGACCACTGAGAAGTGGTTTCCATGCTGATGGGAGTCTGTGACTGTCATCTGTGGTGTTCAAACAATTTGGACGTTTTTCTATTTCTACAGCTTCACGAAAAATTCGGGATTTGAAAGATCGGACGGGAGCCATAGTCCTTGTATTGAGGAAATCGATAATGTGGCCTGTTTCGGTGTGATGTTGGGAAAGGGCGTTGGTGATATCTGAGTGTCTTACTGAAAGTGAATGTTCCTTGGCACGGACCTGAATTCGTCGGTTCGTTTGTCCTATATAAGAACGAGGACAATTGGAACAGGGAATCTCATAAACACTGTGATTTTCGTTAGGAATTTTATCCTTGACGGATCTGACCAGATGGGAGAGTTTTTGTCGGGTGGTGTATATTGTTTTGATGTTTGTGTTTTTGAGAGATCTTGCGGCAAAAGGAGCCGAAACGTCGAGATTTTTGAAATCTTTTAGGCGGTTCATTTCCGAGAATATATATATATATATATATATATATATATATATATATATATATATATTTATATATATATATATATATATATTTATATATATATATATATATATTTATATATATATATATATATATATATATATATATATACTGATAAAATTACCTGATTCAGAAATTTGATTATAATGTTTGATTTGTCTGAAAGATACAGTTGGTAGGTATTTTAGAGCCACTGGCAATATTTCCTGGAAAAAAAATTTTTATTGATTACTCAGTGATTCAACTATTACAAAAACGTCATAACAACAAAAGAATTTAAATTTCAAATGATTTTTGAGCTTAACTACAAAATGATACATATAACATATATGAAGAAATTTGGATATTACTATAATGATGATTTCTTTCTGTTATAGTGTGATATGCTCCTAAATAACATTCCTGAACATTGGTATTTATTCAATATTAGACGTCATAAACTTTCTGTTATATTATTTATTTATTTGAAGTAAAACAAAATATGTGTAAAGGTGTTCTGCGATTGGGCTTATAAAATAATGACCTATATTGAGTTAAATTTTCTGTTACCTTTCTGAATTCCTTTGCATCACCTTGTGCGATTGCATTGTAAATTCTGAAACACATATTTTGGAACATTTCTTCTCTACAAACACCTACAATTAATTCCGTAGTTTGTAATGAACGCGGAGGGAATTCATTCAATTCGGCAATATTCTGCAAGAAAATTACGTATTACGTTAATGAAAACCTTCAGAATTAAGGGAGATTTTAAGTCCAGCTAAAACGATGACATAGCATCATATTTTCGCATCCCATCAATTGTTTGTTCTTATCATATGCAAATCCTTTGACTTATTTTTTCCGCACATGGTATTTTAAAGCTTCATCTCTCCACTTATTCATGAAACTTAATTTTTTCTAGATTACTAGTGATT
Organism: Cynegetis impunctata; assembly: GCA_030704885.1. Classification (NCBI taxonomy): domain Eukaryota; kingdom Metazoa; phylum Arthropoda; class Insecta; order Coleoptera; family Coccinellidae; genus Cynegetis; species Cynegetis impunctata. The sequence goes on from JARQZK010000765.1 coordinate 96,332, forward strand.
TAAATTTATTTATTTTTCTCTTGTATATTATTTGTTGATTTTACCTTAAATAGGTTGCTATAAATACACTCATTATGCCCCAAGGCGTTATAAGCGGGCATTATGGATCATAACGCCCGCTCATTGTACGAGGAGAAATGAAGCAACTTCCATTGATTAAATACTTCATAATCCTTGTCGTATACGACTCTGGATTTCTCCGGCATTAAATTATTCACAGCTTTGGCTGCTTTTGCTATGATATTCTTGGGTAAATTCATTTTCATTTTTATCATTTCTATAAGACTACACAAATAAAGCAGCAATTTATCATATGTTTTTATTATACATATAACTTTTAGCTCCCGTGCAATGATTCACTTAACATTATTCCATTTTCATGGTATTAACTAATGAAAAAAATAGAACATCATTCACTATATAGTACTATATTTATGTAATATGTACTTGCAATTTTAAAATTTGCAAAAAAATTTGAAACAAGGGGGGGGGGCTAAGTATAGATGGAAAGGGCGAGTAAGATGGTGAACCCGAATTTCTACGTGTTGGAACTAGGTAGCAGCACTCGCTGGGTAAGATAAGATGTCTGTGATACCTCTCTACCCGCTGAAATATTTTATAGCTGCTTTCGCTGCATTTTTTGGCTGCTATTACGAACTTTGTTTTTTCAGACCAGAAGCTCTAAAGATTGCTGTTATTTTGGTAATAAATTCTTCGAATTTGGAAATGTGTATTCATGAAATTATCTGTATTATTTTGTTATTGTGTCTATCAAGTTACGAATGTAATTAAGTTTTTAATCATAATTTCCACAGATTCGTAAAGAATTTATATCGTCTATTAAAATGGAGATATACGTATATGGGTAAAATGATGATCTCCATCTTAGACATTTGTCAAGTGTCACTAAAAGTGTATTACACCATTTTTGAAATTTGCTTAATTTGTTGCAATGTCAAAATTAAAGGTCAGTATGGAAAGACATATAACTTTGCTTTTAGCTTATTTCGCCAATAATGTGGCATATACTTCAAGCTTCAATTTACCAAATTTCTCAAAGAAACAATGCAGAAAGCCTAGGTAAAGCCTCAAACATTTCATTCCTCAAGTACACCAGTGAAAACTACTAAGTAATGAAAATATAAGAAAAGGTAGATAAAGCTTTGAAAAAGCGCATGTATAGAAAACATTGAAGAAGACGAACATATCGAAGAAGAGCAGAAATTTGCATAATTTGCCAGTGGAAACAAGACGCTTGTTTTGGGGTCAGTAAAGCCGAAGCCATTCATGATTTTTGTTCACAATCGATAAAACGATATCAATTCCAATTCAAGTATGTCAAACTTGTGAGTCACCATCTCACCTTCCAGCAGTATTCATCTTGCACGCAGCAGCGGCTAAGATGGTGACATAGGTGTCAAATACTTGAAAAATATAGCGAATGCTCGAGTTTTCAGCGATACTAAAATCACAATACATGAAATTTAGACGAATATTTCCCTCCTGTCAACAATCCCTAGTAAATAGAATACAATTATCGAAAATTACAGCGAATATTTCCCTCCTGTCAAAAATCCCTTGTAAATAGAATGCAATTATCGAAAATTACAGCGATAATTGAATTGTAGAAAGCGAAAGAGCCCTGCGATAATTGCATTGTAGACCGATAATTGCATAGTAGCATAGTTCATATTAGGTTTTTTGATGACAAGCTGAGAATTTATGAATTACTAACGTCAGTTTGACAAGTTGAAAGTTTATTCGGGAAATATTCCCCTAAATTACACTCGTGCATCAAAATAACCGGATAATTTCGCATTCCAGCGTGTTGTCTTTGAAAAACTGCATTCGGTCATTTTCATATTTTGGAGAAAGAGCCCTCCACCTTCGGTGTCGGGCTCTTTCTCCAAAAATGAAAATGAACTCATGCAGTTTTTTGACAACACGCTGTCATGCTAAATTATCGGTTATTTTGATGCACTTGTGCAATTACTAACGATAATTGCATTGTAGAAAGCGAAAGAGCCCTGCGATAATAATTGCATTGTATAGACCGATAATTGCATAGTAGCATAGTTCATATTACGTTTTTTGATGACAAGCTGAGAAATTATGAATTACTAACGTCAGCTTGACAAGTTGAAAGTTTATTCGGGAAATATTCCCCCAAATTACACTCGTGCATCGAAATAACCAGATAATTTTGCATTCCAGCGTGTTGTCTTTAAAAAAGAAAATGAACTCATGCAGTTTTTTGACAACACGCTGTCATGCAAAATTATCGGTTATTTTGATGCACTTGTGCAATTACTTACGATAACAGTACACCAAAATGATCTGTTTTCTGTTTCATTATAATTGGGGCAAAAAATAAATGAAATTCCTCAAGGTCTCCATCTTACCCTCCCTATCTAGTTGTTGGTAATGTATTGCTACTAGTAGGTAATATCCGTTTTTATCACATCAAGGATTTGTGTGATTCCGAATTCCGTCTTTTACTAATTTTTGTTTATGTTTTTTTTACTAACTTTGTGTTTGTTTATTATATAGTTGATGAGACTATTGAAAAAGGCTATTATTTTATTCGCTTTTTAGTCGCGTCAATGAAGCCGTAAAACAGTCAAACTTCGAAAGTCCTCAGAAACAGCTCCGGTTTTGATATATTTTTTTTAAATTTCTCTGTTTTTATATTATTGAAAATCAGAAATCTTTCAGAGGGGAAAATAATTATTTTTATCTTTCAAACAATATGTATGTAATTTATATAAGAAAATAAGTTTTCAGCTACATTATTTTTCTATTATTTATTATTTATTATTGAATAAAAGAATAATTTATCATTTATGATTAAAAAAAATAATAATTTCGCTTCATTTTTTTCATTAACTCTTAAAAAATAACACTGCACAAGTAATTTTGTCAATTTCTGTTTTTATTTTGAGGAAAGAACATTTAATTTTTACAATTAATTTGCTTATTGAAAACTTAATCTTCATCAGGTGGTGGGTGATTATCGCAGTCACTTCCACTGCATACAATGCAGAAGGATGAGCAATGCAAACCACTTCTTCTGCAGCCACACGTTGAACGCATCCCGTTTTGCAAGAGCAAAATATAAATTTTAAAACGTTCTTCGGTGCTGCGGGTTGTGTCATTGTAATTGGTTTTAAGTAATGATCTATTTGCCAACCCCAATCTTTGGGATGTATTGAAGCATTATTTTTCCACTGTTGAACTTGAAGGTAAACTCTTTTAATATATTTTTTGCTGCATCCTCTGATGGGGGTAACGAGCTAAATTGTACGCTCTTGTCTTTTCAAGCTAATGTTGTAAAACGCTTGTATCGCAGTTCATTCAAGATTTTGGCAGTTTTAGCACCATACGTGGTGATAAAACAATAAATACCTCCAACAAAAATTATTTCTTGACGTTGTTCTTGAACCATGAAAGTTTCAGCTTATTTTGTAATTTCAGATAATTTCTGATCACTATTAAAAAATGATAAAACTATTTTTCCTTTAATATAGAAAGTAGTTTTCCAGTGAATGAATGGATGAATGAAAAAGAGATGATTTTTGGTAATACTTGGATATTTAAGTAACATGGTTTCTTTAAGGACATTATTTTTGACTGGTTCAAGAAAAATATTTCTTTATGATCAGGTGCTAAAGCCATCAATAACACTAACACATCAATGTCCACTATCAAAAGCTGATATTACAATTAAACGATCTGCATCACTTACTGCTTGACTTTAATTGTATTACAAGAGGCATGTCTTCTTCAAAAAAATAATCGATTGAAGTATTACTTTTATATCTACGATTTCTCTCAGATGCTCTAGTTCCATTATTATTGTATCCATCAAAAACAACTTTGACGTTGGTACCATAGTTATTACGTAAATATCTGATATACCTACTGTAGAAAAATATCAATGAACTTTGAAATTTTTCCCATTTTAATCTTTGAAGTAACATACCACCATCGATAATGTAAAAAAAAATTACCTACCGAGAGGCCTCGGTAGGCCAGCGGTAAGGTGTATGTATCGCTTGTAAACCGAGGATCGTGGGTTCGAGTCCCACCTTGCTCTTGGGTGTTGTGTATGTATGAAATTAAGTGGTTCTAAAAAATTGATCTGTTGGGTAATGACTTAGATTCAAGCCTTTTGGCCATTCGGAATTCGTGAAACTGTAGGTCCCTTGAGTTAAAAAAAAAATCGTATAGCCTTGATTACGTCGTTTTCCTTAGTCCAACAATTGTTTTCAGAGAAAACCGCGCAAAAAATAATTTTCTTATATAAATGACGTCTATGTTGTTTAAACAATAAAAGATTTGAAATAACATTAAAAAACAGAAATTCAAAACTTTTTTTTATCGAAATCGGAGCTGTTTCTGAGGACTTTCTACCGAAAAGCTTTATTGACGAGACTATTTGAGAGGGGTAGGTGAGAGAGTTGTGTAGCGACCCGTAAAAGCTCTGCACGCTGCACGGCCTTCTATATTCATATAATAATATAATAATGATTAAGAAATATGGCAAAACGAACAAGCCTTATAATGACATGTTTCTTTTCGTAACTAATTTCGAGAAATTTGAAAATGTAGTTTCAAGTGGTTTTACATTCATCGAGAAATTCAAGATGAAGCGGAAGAGATTGAACGGAATAATAGATTCAGTAAAAAACACTGATATAGTGTAACAAAAGTTAAATAATTTGGCTGAAAAAATTTGTTATTTTTAATTGTTATTATAATGCGATTTTCAATTTTTTTTTGGATTCAAATAAACCAAAATATCAAAAAGTATTTCGTATTTTTCATTGTTACTCAATGTAATATTCCTCCATGAAAAATTGCATAAGAAAATAATAGGTACTTTTTTCTTATTCGAAATTTCATTAATTTTGAAAAATATTTCAATAGTTTTTTCTGACTCACCTCGAACCCTTTGGAAAAATTAATCACCATGCTCAATACACTGTTATGAAAGTGATCCATGAATCCAGCTGGCGCTAGTAAAGAAGCCATTATGATTTTATCTTGATACTCCGGTTTCATGCTGGTCATAACATAAAAAACTGTTCCTCCTTGAGAATGACCAATGTAATACAGTTTTTTCATTTTTCTTTTTTCCAAAATATAGTCAATACTTGCAGGAATATCGTTCATACCTATTTCATGCCAGCTGGAATTAATATATTGAGTAAAATTATTACGTCGATAGGTGAACACATATGAGTATAAATTAATACTAAAATCATTACCAAAAAAAAAACTTTCAAGAAAAAATATTTTAATCACTGAAAGAGTCTATTTTGAAACTTGTGTTGTAAAATTAAAGTTTAGTTTTTTCAAACACAGAAGACATTTATTCTAGAGATTTTTGAAAATGTCAGGAGATGTTTTGTGGACAGGATGTACATTTACCAGGAACAACTGAGGCACAGTTTGAGAGTTTATTGTGACCATTTTTCCATTTCACTAAACAATCTCTCATTTCAAAATATAAAACTCGAAAAATGGGGTTTCATGAAAATGAATGTATCACATAGTACTACCACTGTTTTAATTTTCAATGTTCATTTTTTCCATACTTCATAATATTAAACGGAATATTAAGTTGTGAAGTTTTATTTGCCGACAACAACATATACAGGGTTGGGATAAAGTATGGAACCAAGTAAATATCTTTTGAACAAAACGGACAATATTTATGAAATTTTGCAGGTAAGTGCAATGGCGCAAAATGCATCTGATGTTTATTACTTTCTACATATACATACACACAACATCAATTTGTTTATCTGAACGTTTTTTTACGGTAATGTAAAACACTCAAAAGAATTTGAAACGTGCGATAATTCCTCGTGTATACAGATTTTTTACACAAACCAAGTATGTACGAATTCGAAATCCCAAGCTCTTTCAACATCTGCAAAGATATACAGGATGTACAATATGAATTAAAAAAGTTGAGGATATTTTCGGTTCAACCGGAAGTATATTATGAATAAAAAATTGTACATCAGATGCATTTTGCACTTACCTGCAAAATTTCATAAATATTGTCCTTTTCGTTCAAAAGATATTTACTTGGTTCCATACTTTATCCCAACCCTGTATATATATATATATATATATATATATATATATATATATATATATATATATATATATATATATATATATATATATATATATATATATATATATATATATATATATGTATATATATACATATATATGTATATATATATATATATATATATATATATATATATATATATATATATATATATATATATATATATATATATATATATATATATATATATATATATATATATATATATATATATATATATATATATATATATATATATATATATATACCGGGTGTAAATGAGTGATGGGCCACCCCTATAACTTTTTAATGGATTCTTCGATTTTATTGAAATTTGGGTGGTTTATCTCAGACATAATTTTGAATTTTATCACTACAAAATCAATATGGCTGACTTCCGGTTCCACAGAAAACGATATAAAAATTAAAAATTCAAATGGAACACCCTATATATTTTTACATATTTTAATTCTGGGGCTTCAAATACATATATTCCATCTGTCAAATGTCAATTCTAGCGCCGTTTCAATTTGGTTTTTCATTTTGTTTTTTTATCGCAGATGGCTGCGAAGTCGTCTAAATCATAGATAGTTGATTTAAAATATCGCCCAAAGTAATAATTTTTCAAAAAATTCATTTTTGTGAAGTTTGTTGACGATTAAATTCTTTTTCGAACCAAAACTCAGTTTTTTGAATAGAAATATACATGGGCCACCCTGTATATCAAAAAGCTATCTATATATATATCTATTAATATATATATATATATATATATATATATATATATATATATATACATTAGCAAATGAGCGGATATAAGTATGCGGAGTTGTTTTCTAGGCAAACGATACTGTAAATTACAACCAAAATTTCTTTATATTCAAATGGTTGCATTGACTACCTATTCATAATACCCATTAGCATAGGATTGAAATATTTAACCATCCAAAAAAAATCATATTTACTAAATATATAAATAAAGTATACATTTATATCGTATATGTAGTTAAGTATTGGTAACTCAATTATTTTTTAATTTTAGTTATCTAAATAGAAGACCATGTACAATTATTTAGAATTATTTTCAAAATTTACCAATATTTTGTATATAAAATGAAGATAGATGAAAATGTCCAATTGTTACCAGAAAAATCGAAAAGGGGAAGAATATTTGAGAATGTGCTGTTATATACAATTACAAGAATAACACTTTAATAATCTGCTCTCACGTCGCGTCTCTTTCAAAAATTATACCTGAAATTCCAGAAACTTTTGTATTTTGGATTCAGCTTTATGTGTCTCCGTCCATGCTGATTGCCTCTCGAATTTCCCAGCCATACATCGAATCCATTATCTGCTAAAAGAAAGGCTAAGCTTGCATTAAACATTCCAGCTATAACATAATTTTCAGCTTGACCAAATAAACCGTGCATGAGAAAAATGGGTTTTTTATTTATTCCTGATCCTTTCTTGCCATGAGGAATGCGAAATATATTGATGATATAGCCATCTGCGGTAGTTATTTCGTGAGTTTCAGCGGGATAACCGTATTTTCTAATAGTTTCTGTCTGGAAAAACAATAAACAAGATTATAATTTATGAAAAGTAATATAATACATAAAATGAACAAGGAAAATTCTTCAATAATTTGAAAAATTGTCAAACAACTTTCCAATAGAGCTGGTTATATGTATTACCCGACGAGAATTCTACATTCACAATCCAACAGTGAATTATAAAAACTGTCAAGTCACCCCTACTTAAAATCTGCATACAGCTGTTTCGATCTAATTAGATCTCATCAGTGCAGCTTACTTGAATCGGAGTGAATTAACAAATTTCTAATTGTTCCCCAATACACATCGCGGTCGGGACTACTATCTGGATAACAACCCAGAGCGTCCCCAGTAAAGATAATGGAAACTGGCAATTCGCCGCATAGATCGAAAATGCAGAATCCCGTCACGAGAATACATTACTTCCTGACATGAAATGTCTACTCTGCAACTGTGGCGTATGTGGTTCTAAAGCACGATAACTTAGCGCTCTGGGTTGTTATCCAGATTGTATTGGGGAACAGTTAGAAATTTGAAAATTAACTCCGAGTTAAATAAGCTGCAATGAAGAGATCTAATAAGATCGAAACAGCTGTATGTAGACTTTGAGTCGGGGTGACTTGACGATTTCTATAATTCACTGTTGGATTGTGAATGTAGAATTCTTGTCGAGGAATACATGTAACCAGCCGTTTCGGAAAGTTGTTTAATAATTTTTTTAATTATTGAAGAATTTTCCTTGTTCACTCTATGTAGTACATATATTAAATTAACCATGGTCAACATATATATTTTTCATGATTTGATTTTGCAAAGTAATAATTGTAACATTCGTCTAATAACCACACACTGAAAAAACTTTTATTCGAATAAATTTGCCTTTTACAGCAGATTGATCAGACTAATATATAAAATTCTCGTGTCACGGTGTTAGAAGTTAAACTCCTCCGAAATGGCTTGACCGATTCTTATGAAGTTTTGTGTGCGTATTGGGTATGTCTGAGAATCGGACAACATCTATTTTTCATCCCCCTAAATGTTAAGGGTGGTCCACCTCTTAATTTTTTTTTGTATTTTTTAGACACAATTTTCTGTTCTATTTTTTTTATGATACAACATCCAAAAATACATACAACCTCAAATTTTCACCCCTCTACAATCAACCCCTATTTTCATTTGTTGATTATAAACTTTAATTTTTTTGGCAAGATTTTTATTTTCATTTTGTCATCACTTAGATTAAAAAAGTTCATATTACTCTCAATTTTTCACCCTTGTACGATCAACCCTTAATTTTTCATCGCGATTTTCATTTTATTTTATTTTATCCACAGATCCACAATAGGGTTGCAAGATGGCAATCAAAAATAACAATAGTCGGTTTGAAAATATGTCGTAATATATTTTTCATACCCCTGAGTGATTAGGGTGGTGCACCCCGAACATTTTTATAAATTTTTAGGACCAAATTTCATATTTTTATTTTTTTATGATGTTGCTTAAAATATATATATATATATATATATATATATATATATATATATAAATATATATATATATATATATATATATATATATATATATATATATATATATATAACTCTAAATTTTCACCCTTCTATCAATAACCCATATTCTTTAATAGCCATTTTAATAATTTAAACAACGTTTTCCGGGTCAGATAGATTGATAGATATATATATAATGATTGATAGATTGTTAGATGTATAGATAGATAGTTAGATAGATAGAGATACATCGGCAGATAGATGAATAGATAGAAAGATAGATAGATAAAAATAATTTATATGGCAGAACAACGTTCGCCGGGTCGATAGATATGTAGATAGATAGATAGAATGATAGATTGATAATTAGATAGATAGATAGTTAGGTAGATAGAGATACATTGGCAGATAGATGAATAGATAAAAAAATAAGTAGATAAAAATAATTTATATGGCAGAACAACGTTTGCTGGGTCAGCTAGTATATATATATATATATATATATATATATATATATATATATTATATATATTTATATATATATATATATATATATATATATATATATATATATATATATATATATATATATATATATATATATATATTTATTTATATATGTATATATATATATAAATATATATATATATATATATATATATATATATATATATATATATATATATATATATATATATATATATACCTATATATATATTCATTTATACAAATTCTAATAAACCTAATAATAGGAAACTATCAGTGCCAAACTGGTTTTACTATTGTATAAATGAAATTGTTGGTAAAATGCCCAGAATACTTTCACAATTTGTTGCTTTATATTATGTCATTTTTTATTGCGAAAATTGGAAATACTTCATATATTTCTGATTTAGATGAATGAAGACACATAGTATGTATGACTTATCATCATATGATTTCACCCAAAATTGATGAGCTAACAAACTAAAATTTATCAAACCTCTTCACAGATTCATTCATCAAAGTTATTAAATAAAAGTTGAGTATAATTACTCTCGAGGTAAATAAAAGAAAAACTCTTGAAAAAAGAAACAATTCATGGTCCCATTGAATATGACTTACAATATTCAAATAGAAATCTGGATGCACGTCATGTCCACTATATTGAGCTTTCAAACCGAGGTTGAACATTGAAATAATTAGAATTCTAGAAAACGACATATTTTACAAGTCACTGCTCCACATTGATCGAAAGCTGAACCAAATTTGCCACTATTGCTAACTTGAACTAAACAAGAAGTATTTCTTCCAATAATAATTCAAGTTCATTTGCAAATTATAACGCTACATTTTTCCCTAATGAATAGTCCGCCATCTAATTGCATATAATATGGATGTAACAGATTTGATTTGACTTGATGACAATTTTTTATAGGCAAAAAGTTTGCATTTATCATTATTAAATACGAATTATCAAAATTCATTTTATCAAGGCTGAATTTCTACCCAAGATGCAATATGAAGTCATACCGGAAGGTTCTTTTAGCAGGTTTTCACTTTGAAAACCTGCTTATTAAAATGGGTGCGATTAGCAAAGTTTGACCTAGGACCAAGATAGTTTTTCGTTTCATGACTTTTTATGATACTTGGCACCAAAAACTCAATTTCATATATCTATATATATGTATATATATATATATATATATATATATATATATATATATATATATATATATATATATATATATATATATATATATATATATATATGAAGACGGTAATTGTTCGAAATGTTAATTTGTTTATCACAATCGATGGAAATTGATAGAAAGATGTGGTTCAATTGGTTCGACTGGTGGCACTGTGTCATATTTATATGTCATGGAGTTACTAGAAGAAATATGTATGACCGTTTGAAATGTTGGTTTGGTTATCACTCTCGGTGGATGGATGGTACTGATGAGCCCCGATAAAGTCTATCAATTTCCATCGATTGTGATAAACAAATTAACATTTCGAACAATTACCGTCTGGGGTAGATGTTGATAACTTGTAAATAAGTAGTATCTTGAACGGGATTAATTATGGTTTGAATTGGTTGGGGGGGTTGGCCCCCTGAGGGAAAAATAAATCTTGTTTATACTATAAAGGGTGCAACAATAGGGTTGAAAAATCGTAAATAGGTAGTTTCCTATGATATCTTGGATGTGATTAGTTTTGGTTTGAATTGGTTAAGAAGTTGACACCCCAGGGGGGAAATAAATCTTGTTTACACGACATAAGACGCTTTTGTAGAAATAGAGTTGAAAGTTTGTATCTAGGTAAGTTTGTATGATATCTTGAATGGGATTGGTTTTGGTTCGAATTGGTTGTGGCGTTGACTACCTGGGGGAAGAAATAAATCTTGTTTACATGATAAATGTCGCAATTTTGGAGTAATGAGGTTAAAAGTTTGTAGGCAGGTATTTTCGAAAGATATCTTGGATGGGATTGGTTTCGAATTGGTTGGGGGTTGACCCCCTAGGGGAAGAAATAAATCTTGTTTACATGATAAGGGGCGTAATTTTGGAGCAATAGGATTGAAAGTTTGAGAGTAGGTAGTTCCGTATAATATATTGAATGGGATAGGTTTTAATGCGAATTGGTTGGGCGGTTGACCCCCCAGGGAAATAAATCTTGTTTACACGATAGAAGAATTTTGATACCATAGGGTTGAAACTTTGTAGGTAGGTAGTTGCGTACGATATCTTGGATGGTATTTATTTTTATATGAATTGGATGGAGGGTTGACCCCCGGAGGAGGAAATAAATCTCGTTTACACGATAAAGGGCGCAATTTTATAGGAATAGGGTTGAAAGTTTGTAAGTACGTATTTTCGTATGATACCTTGAATGTGATTGGTTTTGGTACGAGATGGTTGGGGGGTTGATCCCCCGGGGAGGAAATAAATATTGCTTACACGTTAGAGGGCGCATTTTTTTTCAAATTTGAAAAAAAAATCACGTTATGAAAACCTGTTCTTCTAATACAGGTCGCTGCGATAGACTTTTTTTTGTTTGTTACTTCATGAAAATCTACAGCCTCAAAGCAATATATAAATTATTATTTCACAATAGAAAGGAAAATAGTTATTCTAAAGGTTTGAATTCTTATCTCAAAACTCTGAGAAGCATGTATTATTAATGCTTTATTGTCACGGTAATTCATATTTTTTGATTTATATATAGAATTGTATAACAATTACATAGATTAATGAGATGGAAAGTAATTTAACATAATGGAAAATTTCATGCATCTATGAAGTCGTTTTCATTCAGTACAAAATGATAAGATTCATTAGAGGGAATATCCAGATTTCAATTTTATTTCTAAACTTGTAATTATTTACTTCCACAATATTTGTTGTTGGCCTTCGACAATGAAAACAAGTTTGAGGAAAGAAAAGTCCACGTATTTCATTCCTTCTGCAAGTATGTCTGAGGGTGGCGGGCTGCTTCAGTTATGGAAAGGAACTTCTTCACCCAGATAAGAGGTTACACTTGAATGCACTTACAAGTGTATTCAGGATGGGTGATACCGCTTGATTAACCCATTAATGCCCAAAGTAATTTTTTACTGATTTTTGAACCAAAAATTGAAAAGATCATGTCATTATGTGACAACTTGATAGGAAAAACAGAAAAATATTTTTTTTATCAATAATTTTTCAAAATAATGGCTATCCCTTAAAGGGGACGCTGGGAATTATGAACCAATGAAAAGATATTCAAAAATAAAAAAATTGCAAATCCAAGCGAACTTAAACTTTTATTGTTGCAAATATTAACTACTTTTTAAACAGTATGGTAAAGTTTAAAACAAAATTTAGGGTGTAATGCCACGTTACATTTTTCACATATAAATTGACTCTTCTTTCCACACTGGGCACATCGACGATCGGTCTCATTATAAATCACCAAATGTCCAACATTATCAAAGCGTACATTATGCAAAGGACAGGAAATCTCATTTTTACCTCGGATGGGCTTCGTACCATAGCTTTTTAAGAAACATAAAGAGATATGTCGGCGAAACGACAGCAAACTCTCCTGTCTGGGTGGTTCGATTTCATCTTGCGCATAAGGATCCAGGCATTGACTACAGATGCATCCAATAAATATAAAACAAGAGGCCAATACCATTTCCTCTGACGGAATCTAGATCTGTAGGCTGCAACAAGGCTTTCTAGTTTATCGACACCACCCATGTGTTTATTATAATTTGATATTATTTTTGGTTGAGGCACGCTTTTCTTGGACTTACTCACTCTATCCCAGCGAAGATCACTGCTGATTTCGGTAGTTTCATAGTTTGTAGCAACCGAAACCACTTTGTTATCTTTCCATTGAACCACTATAGTATTGTCATTTCTGTAAAATTCAAAACTTCCCCTGGACTGAGCGTTCCATTCCTTTTTAGTTTGTACTGGGCATTGCTCTAAGCGGTTTTCCCTTATTGTACCAGTGACACAATATTTTTTATCTGTCAAATAAGCGTAAAGGGGCAATCCGGTAAAATAATTATCCATATAAATTTTATATCCAGCGTTAGAAGAAAGCTGAACTTGATCTAACAGAGATACTACTACATCTCCACCTAAGCCAAAGAGTTTTTTATCATTCGAAGACTTTCCAGTATAAATTTGAAAGCCATACATATAGCCACTACTCGAGCATATAACCCAATTTTTATAGCCAAACCTGATACTGATAGTGCTTTCCATAATAGGGCACCATGCTCTCATCGATGCTAAGGTGCTCATCAAATCCACCATGTTTTCTAAAATTCACATTTAGGATGTCCACTAGGGGTCTCAGTTTATACAACCTGTCTTCTTGCTGTAATTTGAAATTGTCATTGAAATGGATGTACTTCAATATGGTTTCAAATTTATTTCGACGAATGCTATTTTGAAGAATTTTAGGAACGTCTTCTTCACTAGACCAATAAAGCCGTCGATTCGGATATTTTCCATAACCCGACAGAAGAAAAGCTCCCAAAACAACATGCAATTCCTATAAGTTGATAATTTTTCTGTTGGGCATATCTGTTGCTTTCTTGAACTATGAGCGCAAGATAGTCTCATCAAAAAATAATTTGAAAAAGTCGACTGGAGTAGTACAGAGTTTTGCATCCTCTGATGGGTCCGTTGGAATACAGGTAACAGTGATATCATTGTTAGGTTGTTCAGTAGTATCTCTGTGCCATTTCGATTTTTGATAAGGAAATGGTATATCTTTTTGTTGATGATCCTTGAGTATTCTTTGTAATTCCGACAAAGGAAGAATTTCTTCTGGGTCATCTTCTTCGTCAAAATCATTATACACCATCTCACACTCTTGGGATAAAATTCCACGTGGAAGATTATTTATATTAGCCTCATGCTCTTCATCAGATTGGTCACTATCCGCCTCAGTATCATTTCCATCATCTGGAGGAAGTATGTAGATATCAGAATCAGAAACATCCTCACTTTCCTCCAAACAGTCAATAAGTTGGTTCAAGGTCAATCTGAAACAAAATAGTCCATATAGCCCAGCGTCCCTTTAAGGGGACATCATTTTTATGGCGACATTTTGGATAAACGGTTTCAAATATTTTTTTATTGATGATCTTATCATGTAATTATAAATATATTTAATTAGCGTGTATCACTAAAAGACTCAAAAATAATAAAAGGCAAATATAATAAAAGAAAACTTACCCATGATTTCTCGTAGAATAAAGTCCCGGATCCATGATCGATTGGTAAAGACACGTTTGATGCAGGATTGCTACAAACACACTAATCGCTTCGGTTTAACTCTACTGAACGCGTCGGTGAGTTTTTACAGCAATGTTGCCGCTTCAATTCAAATTCCGCAGATAAATATAAAGGTCCCTTATAGGGGACGCTAGGAGCTAATGGGTTAATGAGATAGAGGAGGTCAGAACGCGTCCAGAAGATGAATATTGCCCCAGCATACGCCGTTGTTAGTTTTTAAGCAGTGACTTATCTACGCAATGAGGAAATCTCTAACAAAACTCATGGTAGACCCACTATTCTGGTATTTTGAAGAGAAAACTATTATCAAATGTAATATAACACGAAAACTGCTGAGTGAAAATATCCCAAACACCGACATGCCGACATGTCGGTGTGATGACATGACATGAAAAGATAGATCTGGAACTATGAAACACGACAGTGCTGGTATTGGCGCGCATGAATTGTATTCGTATATGCGTATTGTGGTTATTTTCTTCAGGAGAAGTTGAGAATAGCGATGATAAATTCCGGTAAATACCAGTGTTTGTAAATTTGAGAGAGAAGCTATGATAAATATTAGTATAATATCAGTGTGTTCTTATATAATCAGAGATCGGAATTACTCATTAACTGTTACTATTATCATCAAATATAATTGAGTAGCTTAAAATATATTTGAATTCTATTGCTATTATTATAATTTCACCATTGAAACAAAATTTCAATATTGAAAGACTGATATATAATTCATAGTATCACTTCGTTCATTGACATTTATAATCATATTTCAATACTTTTGCTTGTCCAATCGAAAATCCTTAGATTTTAGGAAGTAAATAAATTCATTTATTTTCATAACACTATACTAAATTCAGAGTAAATCTCTCATAATGAACATGTTTTCACTTCGTTAACGGCTTCCAATTCGTGAATAATTTCCATTTCTGAAATATAGGGAAATTGGTAGTTTATACCTATTCATTGCAATATTATAGTGTGTTCATTATATAGGATTTGAATCTTTATATTTGCTAGAGAAAGGCCGGTTCGTTTAACCAATATGAAAAGAATTGCACTCGGCCAAAGTTTATGTTAGAAAGCTTTTGGTTGTGTAAACTTTTTCTCCAACCACGGTCTTTTTTATGCATGGTTTTACTCTCCTCCACTGCTCCTCTAGATTGAGTTAGAGCTATAAAAATTTCTGCACTTCGTGTGTAATAAGTACTGTTTGAAAGAATCGGATGTTTTGCTCAACAGCCACTATTTTTATGTACGGATTTCTTGTTTTTTTATGGTTTTCAGGGTTTTGTTCACCTCCACACCCAGTCTTAACTGACTACGAGATTTGAGAATTTATATATGAAAATGAACAATAACCAGGGAAACATACAATCTTAATGACGAAGCACTTCCGCTGAGCGTTATTTAGGGCGGCCGCACATTTACTACAATCGGATCCGATTGTCTGAAACGATTTCAAATCGGACCACTAGCGCACACTGCCGACAAAATACGTCCGATTTTATTTGAATGTCACAAGCAGGGATATTTTTCGACAGTGGTAATCAAATTTTCAGTATCGCACATGGTTTGACAATTCCTTTTTCTATACTCCCTGTCAGAAACTGACATAAATAATCGTATGTTTGCGGTAGACTATGCAAAAACAATGCACGGCTTGCCTTCCGGTAGTCGGATCAGACTTTTGATCGGTCCGATTGGTAGGACGCACTGCTCGTGCATCCGAGTCGGACGTCCGATCCGCTATCGGATCGTAGGTGTGCGATATGATCGTATAAAAGTATAGGAAATTGAGCGTCAGATGCCCTGATCCGACAATCGTTTCAGACAATCGGAACCGATTTTAGGAAATGTGCGGCCAGCCTTATCTACTATATTTGTTATAAATTGGGTCAGTTTGATACATGCATTGAAGATGGACGTATGTCTGACAGAAACCGAGAGGCTAAATGTGTTCTTGTTAACAATATTTTGCAGGTCATATCTTGCAGAAAGGTATCAGACTGTGCGGTACAATGGGATGGCGTCGGCGGAGCAGGAGATAAAATTTGGGTGCCTCAGGGATCCATTTTGGGGCCAATACTCTTCCTCATATATATGAATGATCTGCCATTGAGGGACCAAAAGTCTAATTACACTCTTTTTGCTGACGACACAACAATTTCTGTTGTGGCAGAAACTCTGGAGTCTTCATTATTGGGTTCCTTGGAGGCACAAGAAAAGGCTGAAGGATGGTTCAATTCTAATAGATTGCTCTTGAATGAGGCGACGACACAAAGAATGGTATTTGCATTGAGCGAGATTGGCACTCTGAATGATCATGTATTTCAGACTAGGTTCCTTGGGGTTCTTGTTGATCGAAAGGCACAATGGGGAAAACATACTGAATCTCTAGCCTCCGGGCTGAACAAAAACCTGTATTTGCTGCGTCGTCTCGCAGATAATGTATCTCATGAGGTACTAAGAACAGCTTATTTTGAAACCTCTCATGCACGGCTCTCATATGCTGTACTTGTGTGGGGGCACGTTTCGAGTGCTCGACGTTTGTTCGGACTGCAGAGGAAAGCAGTCAGGATGGTGTGTGGGACGATTGTAGGGCAAGTTTCAGGCAGTTGGGAATACTTACTTTGCCTTCTCTATACATCCTGGAGAATCTACTTTACATAAAAAAGAATAGCCGTCTTTTTTCTACTCATGTAGACATGCATGCTTACCCAACTAGAAACAAACATAACTTCGTACCGGCCTACCGACGACTCAAAAGATGTCAAGATGGCCATAACTACTGGACAATCAAATTTCTCAATGTTCTGCCAGTGGCAGTTGGGGAACTACCAATTGATACATTTGAAAAAAGATGAAGCAAGTTTTGATCTCCGGTGTGTTTTATTCAAGTGAGGAATACTTCGAGTATTTCCGGCAAGAGATATAGTGTTTGTTTTAATTTTTAGTAACTCGTACCTATGTTCTAAAACGAAAATTAGATGATAAAATAAATGTATATATACTTGTATGAAATGAAAAATAGTATATTTAAGCTATTAGTGTCATGTGAATGTCTATATGTAAGTTAATTGAATTTTGAATTTTGTATATCTTGATGACGTGTGTATAGTGCAAATGTATTCTTCTTAACATGAAATAAACTAAACTAAAACTAAACTAAACTAAACTAATAATTTTTTATGGCAAAACCGGTCAACATGTGGCATGCGTCATTGTCGCATGCTGCCTGTTGCTTTTTGTTGCTTCAATTGAAAGACTGAGTGTAGTATGCGTCATTATCGCTTGCTACATGTTGCCTAAATGTTGCCCCAGTGGAATTGCGCCTTTGATAGCCCCACAATAAAAATGCTCCCAAGTAAACTGTAGGTATGCGCTTTCATACAAACAAAACTAAATACGCAGTGCTGCCGGACTTCCGTAATTTTCCTGATGTAACAAAGTTTCACAAATGTTTACGTTCTTGAGGTTATTAAAAAGGAAACATCGTATAAAACAGTCAGGTGGAAAAGAAGAATTGTTACAAGTTCTACCCTATAGATAATTAGTTTTGAAAAAAATGATTTTAAAAAAATTCAAAGATAATCCGAAAAAAATTGATTTCTGTTATTTTTGTCATAATTATTACACACCCAAAACAACTCTTAGTTTAATTTTAAAGCATTTATATTTAGAACTGT
>JARQZK010000765.1:120000-257500 GCA_030704885.1 Cynegetis impunctata
TAGTGATATGTTTTTCACTCGACTTTATTATTTATATCTTTGTTATTAACAATTTTATGCAAAAAAAAACTATCAGAGTAATCGTCATGGTGTCAATAGACTTATTGTAGAAAATGAGAAGACGAAAAAAATGAGAGGTCGGACGATTCAATCAGATCCTCAGTCTAAGGAAAAATTGGAAAAAACCGGCCAAAATGCAGTTTTTTCAAAAGTTCATAACTCGGATAATTTTTGAGTTGTAGCGTAGATCCTCCGGCCAGTATTAGCTATTGATATGAACTTCATTTTTGCGAAGATCAGGAACTGTCCGATGCATAGTTTTTGATCTGTGGCCATTTGATTATGTTAATATGCAATTTTCCAGCAGACCTGAATGCGAGAGGTATGGTCCGATTTCAATTTACTAAAAAGATTTTGAAAGTAGAATTCTCATAGTTCAAAACGTTCATCTTGGTTTTTCATAAAAACGCTGAGAAATATGATAAAAATAAAGCTGAACATGACAAAAAACGGCCGAGCGCGTAAGAGTAGTTGAAGAGTGGGGGTTTACAATTATTATCTGACAACGTTTAGAAATTACTATCACGTTCAAAATGCCGACGCTTTCGAATGTCATACTTCTCCTTGCCTGCTGCTCTACCCCCACTCTTCAAATACTCTTACGCGCTCGGCCGTTTTTCGTCATGTTCAGCTTAGTTTTAACATATTTCTCAGCGTTTTTATGAAAAACCAAGATGAACGTTTTGAACTATGAGAATTCTACTTTCAAAATCTTTTTAGTAAATTGAAATCAGACCATATCTGTCGCATTCAGGTCTGCTGGAAAATTGCATAGTAACATAATCAAATGGACACAGATCAAAAACAATGCATCGGACAGTTCCTGCTCTTCGCACAAATAAAGTTTATATTGATAAATAATACCAACCGAAGGATCTACGCTACAACTCAAAAAAATAACCGAGTTATCAACTTTTGAAAAAACTGCATTTTGGACGGTTTTTTCCAATTTTATCTTAGACTAAGGGTCTGATCGAGTCGTCCGACCTCTCATTTTTTTCGTCTTTTCATTTTCTACAATAAGTCTATTGACATCATCACGATTACTCTGATAGTTTCAATTTTATAGGCAAAAAACTAAAAAAAACGACGATTTTTTGCCTAAAATTGTTAATAACAAAGACATAAATAATAAAGTCTAGTGAAAAACATATAACTATATCATGTGGAACTATTTTACACACAATGGCGGAGCTGGTTTTCTTCTAACACTTTTTACATGAAAAAATCTCTGTAGCTTGGCCTATCTGAAAACTTCAGAACGGCTGTGACAACGTACATTGCAAGTATCGCATTCTATTCCTTTTCCGAATTTTTGAGGTAGTTTGTTATCCTGGTATACTTTCAATTGTAATTTTTTTTGTGAGTATCGATTATATTTAAATAATTTATGTGTTTGTATCATAGAAATTGTATTAACATTATTGTTTATATTGACGGGTAGGTACACGCATGTTTGCCAATTGTACAATAAAGATTATTATTATTATAGCTGGTTCATAGGACCTAAGTTTGTTCAGCATTGGAAAACTGCTTTAAAGCCTGGAGCATCGTACGTATCAGCTCCTCCAGCCTGCTCGACTGAATTCGAAAAAGAGCAGTGAAGTTTAAAGACCACCTGTCCACCTCCATTCATTCTAGCAAAGTAGGATGGACGTCTACTGTAGGTACCACGATAGGTGTTAGAAATTACTTCTATTATTTCATCAAGAGTACAACTCATTCGTCATACCAGGTAAACAGATAATACAAACCATTTTGTTGCAGATCCCAATCACTAGAACACCAATCTATCAAGAAAGCATTTCTAAATCGAACCACAAACTTATGGAATGGCCTACCTTTAGAAATGTTTTCGGTTTACTCTAACTTACTGCGATTTAAATCCCTTATGAATTGCAATTTATTGAAATGATCTCAGGGCATTTGAAACTTGTTATAATCTTTCTTTTCTCGCGGAAGTTGCTAATGAGAAACAAAAAAACGATTTCCAGATTTTGTTAACTAACCTGTGCAAAGGCAAGATTATCACCCAAACTGTAGTACATAGCAACAGGAACTGTAATATTGTTTATTGGGTAATCGGAAGGTAATGCCTTTCCATAGATTTCCATGTTCTTTCGTTTCGATCCATAGTCCCAAGGGCGAAAATGCCCTGAAAATATAATCAATATTAATATTATCAACAATTGGGTAATTGAAAAAATTTTTGTCAAATTGATAGATCATAATACCTATATACGTTTTATAACAAAACTATTTTTAGTTTTTTTGTTTTAGCTCTAATTAAAAAATTATATTAAATTTAGAATACATTTTTGAACCCAGTACAGAAAACACGCCTACAGCTCCTGAACAAATAAAAGTGTGACGTCACAATGTTAGTATCAAACCTTAAAAGTTATTGTGCTTCTTTCGTACCAGTATGTACGAATACTATAAAAAAAAACCCCAAAAAATGTTTTTAAATGTTCTACAAGATGTTATACATCAGGTTTATTGTCGAAATTAGCCTTTATAAATCGTTTATCACATGACTAAATGAAAGTAGCTTTCATGAATTTTTTTCCATTAAATTTAGTTAATTTGCAGGTAGAAGCCATTGAAACTGTATTATCGAGAAATTCCTTTAACATTATGACGTCACTAACATGGACGTAACCCATCGTGGCTAATTTGTCAGCCTGCGATTCCTTATGAAATTGTATCAATTTGAAATTGTTCATAAATAATGAAAATCTACAAATCTTACATTTTAAATGCAATATATTTCATGTTCTTCTAAAATATCACTAGTTACTAAACAAAATTAAGAATATAACGTTTTTTCTTCAAGCCAAATATTCCTCCAATATCCTTATATTTGGAGGGGTTTTCTATGAAGATTATTGTTGTTCTTCTCTTGAAATTCTGAAATAATTTTGATATTTTTACATTTGAAATTATCTTACCTGATTCAATTGATTGAGCATAATGTAGAACTTGCTTGGTGGAGGTACTTGGTAAGAAATTTAGCAACAGAGGGAACATTTCCTAGAAAGAAATTAATATGAACAACAAATTCTGGAAATACCTATGAGTATTATTGTGTAGGAAAATGAGTGTATTGGTGATTTCTTCTATATAATATTTACTCATTACAATTAATGTAAACTTGGAGGTCTGAAAAAATTGAAAAAGTAAAATTGAAGATCGTTTTTCTGAAGATTTTCCTTTTCTGTCTTACTCATTTCTCGAATCGATTAAAAAATATCATAGCGAGTGAACTATCGCAGAACAAGGCAGGTTTGAAAATTTTCAATTGATATCTTTATTATAATTTCAAATTAGGGATTAAGTTTACCACTGGGAGTATCCCATAGAATAATGAGTGTGGTAACTAGGTTTTTAGCACACGCTGAGTGGAGTTTGAAAAACGAGCCGCAGGCGAGTCTTTTCATTCACATAAGTGTGCTAAAAACCTTTACCAGGCGAGTTATGTATACTATTTTATCTACAATCGTTCGTTTTGATTAAATACAAATTAATTATAGTCTAAAATTTCCCAACTTGGTCACCAGCAATGTTTTAACTTTTTTTATTGTTATGATAATTAGGATGTCATAGCGACAAAAAAATACAACGCCACTTTGAAGTTGCCAGTCAAAATGTCAGTCGAAAATATGGAGATTTCACGGCTAGTTGAAGCTGCTACGGCGAACTTGCTACCACAGAAATCTGGAATTCGCTACGAAAACGCCTATGATATGTTAATCGAATGGTGCTCCCATAAAAAAGTGGATAACATTAATGAAGATGTATTAATTGCCTATTTGAAGATAAGTTTAAGGAAAAGAAGTCGCTTTGGTACTATTATTCAATGCTGAAGTCCACCTTGTCCATAAAAAAGAACATGCAGATAGACAAATTTCCAAGATTAATAGCTTATTTGAAAAGAAAAACCATAGGCAATAAACCGAAGAAGTCCGAGGTTTTTACGCGCGCGGAAGTCAACAAGTTCATGGAAGAAGCTCCTGATATAGATTTTTTGACGATGAAGGTAGGTTCTAGAGTTCAATATTGAAGTCTTTAACTGAACATTCATAATTTAGAACGCCAGGTACCTAATAAATAATTAATTATTTAAAGTTGTTAAGTTTTTAAGTTATGTTTGTGTGTTAGTTCGAAATTGCCAATAATTATCATTTCAATAAAAATTCAACAAAAATTTGTTATAAATAATAATTTTTTACCGCACTAGTGCGTTAAACTGATTTTTACTGCACTAGTGCGTTAAAGTCATAGTTACCGCACTAATATGGGTGTGTGAAAACATAATTTACGCAGGGTTGTAGATAAATATATTTTACCGACATCAACCTTAGTTCTTCTTTAATGTACAAGTTCCAGTTATTTGCTGACCAGTCACTTTTCATCTCGTAATGATTGCCTCCTAACATAAATAGGTATTTAGTATTTGAGCAACTGAATTCTATATATATATATATATATATATATATATATATATATATATACATATATATATATATATATATATATATATATATATATATATATATATATATATATATATATATATATATTAATATATATATAAATATATATATTATTCACTTTATAAGATATATTACATAGTGGAAACTACAAACTATATGTCTTCAGAAAGCTCTTGAAAATGTCAAACAATAATGTAATAGAATAAAGGATGCTCCATTTGAAAAAATCAAGTTATTGCCATTCGTACTTTCAATTTTGAAAAAGTCCTGGTAGGTGGTGGAACATCGCCTCCGAGTCCAAATGTACCTATCACGAAAGATGCGCTGAAGCTTGAGCATTTGATTGAGTTGGTTGAGATATGTTGAATGGTTCTAAAGTTATGAATAATTGTTTATTTTATCACATATTTGACTTCAAATCAAAAACAATTGGAGATAATTCTAAGGAACTCGGGTGCATTATATTCATAATTTAGTGACGAATTAAAAAATGTAATGGTGGGTTACCATTTAAAAATAAACTTATTTTGTTATTCAGGGCGGGTATTTTGGACCGTCGGAATGGTATGACGTGGTGATTTTCGTAAAAGATTAATAAAAAAAATTGTTTAAAAAAAATCAGCCTGTAAGAAATAAATTTCATAAAAATAAAAAAAAACATTTTCAAAACAGTATGGCGGGCCTAAACACCCAGGAGAAGTATGGCATATAGCGAGCATCGGATTTTTTGTTGTTAAAATACCGATAAATTAAAGAAATTTTGTAAAATAAATTGTTTGACACTTCCGGATTTTCGAGCAGTTTCAATTAATCATTCTGCAATTGCGACCCGCGCATCACCGGTAAGAACGTCATTTTCCTTCAATTTATTACGTATATGAACTCCCCTAAAAGCGCCATACTGTAAGAAATGACTTCACAAATCCTTCCAGTATCTCTCGGTCTAATTAGTGAGATTCATTTCAATTATTTGTTAGTTATTAATATGTTTCAGCTTAGATACTTAAGTTAAGTTTTCTGCGTCATCAATGCTGTCGTTAAGTTTTACCTTGCAAGTATCACAGCATTAGTAACAATAATAAGACTTTGTCACGGGCCATATTGATGACACTAGTCTTAACCCTTTCTGGCCCAAATTTTTTTTTTGTGGAAAAAATATTATTTTTGGTTTGATAATGGTTTATTAGAGATACTCGAAGAAAATGAAACAAATTTCAAGATAAAAAAACACAAGGATTATCCTGCAGGATGTGGTCACTCCACATAACCAGTAGGAACATATAACCAAATAATATAACCTATTTTGCGTAATATAATATGAAACAGTTTTTGTCATGTTTCAAACACAATTCTACTTTGCACGCTGAACATTTCTTACAAATCATAGAACTCATCTGCATGAAGATTTTCTAAATATTCAGTTATTGGGTTCCCAACCCTCCCGCATTGATTGGATGACTCCGGTAATAATGGTCAACCTCCCGACTTCCCGGGGTAACTAATTTCCCCAGTTTTTTTAAAATTATACGCAACCGCGCTCTACTAATCAAACTTCGATTTTTAATGATTATGATTTTGTGGTGGCGAAAAAACTGTCAAATATTAGAAGCAGAGTATAATATAAATTGAAAATAAATGAATGATTGACATTTTCTTCAACCCCCTCCCTACTGAACTCCTTAAAAAAATCTCCTGGGTTAGTCCTTTCGAAAATTGGCAACCCTATTCAGTAGGTAGGTACTCCAAACTTGCTTCCTCAGAACTAAAATAAGATATAGTTGATGGAATCCGTCGTTACTACGTGATAATTTAACATGATTAACAAAACTAAATTTGATTTTACTACGTTTATTATCACAAAATAGTTTGAAAAATATAACACTGCGATTGCAATTTCGGTCACTAGACCATCATCGGGTCTAGTGACCGAAATTGCAATCGCAGTGTTATATTTTTCAAAATATTTTGTGATAATAAACGTAGTAAAATCAAATTTAGTTTTGTTAATCATAAAATAAGATAACACGATTACGTGAGTGCCCAGTGGTCACTTCAGATGACCCCAACAAAATTAGTAATTTCGAAAGAAAGGAAACATTTACGTTCAATATATTCATGAGAATGCATAAGTAAGATATAAGTAAATAACTTTGGAGCCATTTTTTCACCATTCATAAATGAAAATAACAAATTCACACAGTTTCAGCAGATCCTCTAAGTAGTGTCCAACTATAGTAAACAAATGCACGTTATACGCGTTTCGACTTATTTCGGTCTGTCTTCGATGAACACGTCAAATTTTCCTATGTTAGACAACACACAAAACACACTGGTATACTGAAATAGCCAACGAGCAGTTTTACTCATGACTAACAAACTGTGGTCTTCCTAGCTAACCAGTTGCCCTGAAAGGGTTAAGCTGTCGCGGGCCAGGAGGGCCGGATTTGGCCCACGGCCGTAGCTTGAAAACACCTGCTCTAATAAACCGATATTCTCGGTCCGAGGATCGAGTTGAGTCAACTCGGTGAACGTTGAAAGCAGTATCGATTGTCAATAATGAAATTATTTTATTCAAGATGTTTCACCATTAGTGAATTATTGGCAGTTTCAAGGACTTTTGAAAAATTGAATCGTTTCATGTTTTTAATTATGTATTTATCAATTTCATATCTAGTTACTAAATTAATTGAACTACACAGTCAATAGGTAATCGACATAGCGCAATAGCTTATAGATCAGTCATCATAGGCCAAATTGGGTGGAAATCTCGGAAAATCGACATACCGAGTATATTACCACGCAAAAACTTGTATTTTGGCACCCTCAAACTGTCCTCAAAAGTCACATATAATTGGATGGTAGCAAGTTTTAAAGTCAGGGGTCAAAGGTCACAAAAAATTTTTTTAAATATTTTTTGCATATATCTCGTTTTTATGGGATTTACGCTACTTATATTTATTATCAACATTGTAGAGAATTAAATTATCTTCTTTTTTTGTATTCAACATTTGTTCATACCTCTAGGTATCCGAGATAGAGGGCGGAGAGCGCGCGGTCAGAGAATCGTGTGAAGTCAACTGGTAGTCCCGATCGAAAACTCCTAATATTGAAGTTATAAACTATTGCTAAATATATAATTATCCTTTAATTTATTAACTTTAACATTAAATTTAGTCTTTCATTCTAATATTTCTAAAATTTATCAATTCAATAACACTCATAATCTCTTTCTGTGATTGAAAAATTACTAAGGGACATACTTTAATTATATTCTCATTTACACTAATTGTATTTGAAGTAAAATATAATTAATTAAATCTTATTTCAAATCCGTGAACTCTTAAATTCTTTCGGTAATGAAGAGGAACTTGAAATTCTGCAGCAGCGGGACGATGACGACGATGATGAAGAAGAACAAAACGAAGAAGAAGAAAAGAATTGAAATTAAAACGCTATATGGAAAATCTATAAAATGACACTTTTAATAAAAACATTAAGCAAAAATTTATTTCTTTTCTTTTTTATTTATATAAAAAGTCATAAGTCTAAATTAGACAAGAATTAAAATATAATTTGAGTATTTTCCTCAACAATTTTTTAATTACACGGCCAGGTATGTGTTATTAAATAAATTGACACTTTATTTCAAATAGATAAGTAACGAAAAAATATTAATTTAATGAAAAAGTTAATAAAGAATGATATTTATATATTTAGCAACAATTTATAACCTTAATATCACGAGTTTTTGATCGGGACTACCAGTTGACCTCACATGATTCTCATACCGCTCGCTCTCCGTCTTCTATCTCGAAAACAGTTTGAGGTATGAAAAAATGTTGGAAACAAAAGTTGTAGAGAATTCAGTTCCCTACAATATCGATTATGAATACAAATAGCGTAAAACCCATAGAAAACGAGATATTGCAAAAAAATCGATTTTTGTGACCCTTGACTTTAAAACTTGCGACCATTCAATTATATGTGACTTTTGAGAACAGTTTAAGAATGCCAAAATACAAGGTTTTACGTGGTAATATACTGGGTATGTCGATTTTCCGAAGTGAACCGCCTATAATGACTGGACTATTATTCCAGTTAGGTGATAATTTTTCAAAAATATTCCGTATAATATACTCACTTTGCTAAATTCCGTTGGATCTCCACCAGTGGAAATATGATAAAGTATTATGCACATATCACGAAATAATGGACCTCTGCATGTAGCCCACAACAATTCAGAGAGACTTATCCCTCGAGGTGGTAATTCAAAGAGATTCATTCTTTCAGCTAGTTTCTGCAAAATGTAATTTGAAGATTGATTCAACACTTTGAGTAACGATATAAGAGCAATAAAAACTTTTATCAACAACATGATTATAATATTTGTAAAATTTATTTACAATATTTTCATATCCTTCAGAATTCATGCAATTTTCACCATAATTTTGTCAATTTCGGATTG
Organism: Cynegetis impunctata; assembly: GCA_030704885.1. Taxonomy (NCBI): domain Eukaryota; kingdom Metazoa; phylum Arthropoda; class Insecta; order Coleoptera; family Coccinellidae; genus Cynegetis; species Cynegetis impunctata. The sequence goes on from JARQZK010000765.1 coordinate 129,022, forward strand.
AAACATTTTGTACGAAGGTGGTTTCAGAAAAACGCGAACTAGCAAAAAACCTGGAAAAATTTGGAATAGTAACCTTATTTCATAAAAACTCCCTTTGACAGAGAGGTTCAATAGCTTTAGTTTATATTCAGAACATTCGAGCTCCCTAAAATATGCACTAACTGCAGACTCAATTTTATTATATCTTTCCATTGTTAGAAAGTATTTTAGCTCATGGATATTTCTTGAAGATGACGGTGGTTTTATAACTCAAATACGGCAATTATTTGTCACCTAATCCATTCTCATATTATAGACTGAGAGCCAGCGTTTCGAAAACTTACGGTATAGTAGCAAAGTCCTTATTAATGCTAGGTATACTATTTCACCTGCCGCAGATGAAGTGGAGATTCACTATTCCCATCAAGGGTTCCTTTGGGCGTGTCCAGAAGTCGAAAAACATCAAACTTGACTCTGAAAACGTGATCGCTGCATGTCTGCCGTTTTGATATCTTAAAATATACTACTATAATTTTTTTCATGTAGAAACTTAATGGCAGACACTTCTTCCGGTTCCTACTATAATTTATAGAATTTATCAAATCAAATCAAACTGTTTATTTTGCCAAATTACTTACATTACTTCAAAAAAATTGTAATTACAATTTAACTTTATAACTATTTGACAAAAATGGACTTCCTCGCGATTATAAAAAACCGATAACCTTTGTCCCACATAAAAGTAAGGCAAATGGGAGAAAGCCCGAAAAAAAATTAATATATAAACTCAGAAACTACAGTAAAAATAAACAAAACAAGAAAAATAAACATGACAGCGGTTATCCAGGAGTACAGGGGTTCATCTAGCCCGCTAATGGAGTGAGGGGTAATCGCCGTAAACAAACCGTTCGGGGAAGGGGAATATTATAGGCACGTACCATTCCTGAACCATTCTGGCTAGCTAACCCGTGACTCCAAATTCAACCGACGAAAAACAACCAAATTAAAAATTAAAAATTTCAAACAACAAATGAAAATCATACCCGAAGGTATTTAAGAAGAATGTTGTGTCTTAAAGACTCTGTTGCTCTTTTAAAAGTTTTTGCTTAATTAAATTCGAGAAATGCCTCGGTCCCGAATCTTTCACATGGTTTGCCAACTTATTCCACATTCTAATGCCACAAAGGGGAAGGACCTCTCATATGCAGCAGTTCGATGTCTAGGTATCAAAAAATGCTGATTATTTGCTGTTCATTGAGTTCGTGTTAAAGATAGAAATTTAGTTTTCAAGTACTTTGGTTTACCACTTTTCTGCAATCTGTAAATGAGTGTATACATATGAAGTTTCCTTCTGTTGGCCATGTTCAAAATTTTATTACTATTTAGTGATGGCGTTATATGATTTCGGAATGGTATCAGATACGAAAATCTCATGCAACTGTTCTGTACCCTCTGGATGGACCTACTCATCTGAAAGGATATAGCATCACCGTAAACAATATCGCCATAGTCAAATAAGGAAAGTACTAAACTCTGGCATAAATAGAATTTTTTATAAGGTGCAAGAAATTTTTTTACTTTGGCTATATTTTTCAATCTCAAATATGCTGCAGTTAACTTCTGTTTAATATGATGTACAAAAGAAAGTGAACTGTCAAAGATGATACCGAGGTGCTTGGCCTTCGGAACCACTGAATTTAGTTTATTAGCAATATGAATTTTTATATTATTTTCTATGAACTTTCTTGATTTTACGTTTTTGCTAAAGATTAGGGCCAGAGATTTTTCAGAGTTTAGTTTCAAATTATGTTTACTTGAAAACTCGTTTATGTTCTGTAGGTCAGAATTCAGTTTTTTTTGTACTACCTGCAAGTTTTGTTTATTTAAGGGTATATTCAGTGCACTGTCGTCTGCGTATTGACCGAATTCAGAATTACTCACCCAATTTTTCATATCTGCCACATAAATCGAAAAAAATAATGTAGAAAGCACCGAACCCTGTGGTACACCTCTCTTAACAAGTTTAAAATCTGAATAGTCTGTTCCTGTGCCACTCTCGACCGAAACACAACTAAAACGACCTCCCAAAAGTTCCCTGGTCAGCTGCACAGAGTCCTGAGAGAACCCAAAATAGCTCAATTTTGCCAGTAACATTTCATGACTGATAGTATCGTACGCTTTACTGAAATCCAACAAAACAGAACATGTGCTATTCTGCTTTCAAAGCTGAAAATTTTGACAACATTGCGTTATTTCAGAAAATCTGAAAATTATATTTGTCATTTATATTATTATTACTTAAACATATTTAAAAAAGCAGACAGATAGGTCGGTTCTGACATCCAGGCAGACCACATAATACTTTATCTGTCGTGCTAATGAAAGCGCACGATTTTGACTTCCTCACTTTTCATCTCGCAGGTAACCAGTATGGAAGTACTTTTGTAAGAACTTTAGTGTTGTTAACACGTGTTTGTGACAAAAGTTTTTGTAATTCCCCTTTGTTAGCAACAAAAATTGTAAACAAATGTTGGAAACCGTGTTTCCGTTTTTGGTGTCAAACATCAAAAGAATACGATTGTTGCAGATATTTTTTCGCTGTGTGGGTGCGCTTTCAGTTGGGAACATTTGTTGAAAAGAGAAGTGTGTCTCTCACGTGGACGAACGAATTAACCGATACGTTAATTGCCGTAGGTGAGTGAAGTGGGGATTCACTATACCCATCAAGCGTTCCTTTGGTCGTGTCCAGAAGTCGAAAAACATCAAAATGGACTGTGAAAACGTGATCGCAGAATATCTGCCGTTTTAATATCTTAAAATATATATTAATTTTTTTTATTATGTAAAAATTTAATGGCAGACACTTCTTCCGGTTCCTACTATTAACACGACTGAGAAAGTATTATGTCTCTGCCTGGATTTCAGAATATGTGTATGTAATAATAATATAAATGACATACCTTCATCATTTTCAGCTTCACGCAAAGTTGTCAAAATTCTCGCAGCTTTGAAATTCTATAAATTATAGTATGGACCGGAAGAAGTGTCTGCCATTAAGTTTTTACATGAAAAAAATTATAGTAGTATATTTTAAGATATCAAAACGGCAGACATGCTGCGATCACGTTTTCGGAGTCAATTTTGATGTCTTTCGACTTCTGGACACGCCCAAAGGAACCCTCGATGGGAATAGTGAATCTCACCTTCGGCAAATTAAATAGTATATCTAGCATTAATAAGGACTTTGCTGCTATACCGTAAGTCTGCGGAACGCTGGCTCTTAGACTATTAGGAATGCCGATCAAAATGATACCAGTTGAAGTAAAATTGGTATTTTTCAAACAAAAGACGCTCTAAATATCTAAATAGTATTTCTCATGTTATTAGGAAGATCAATAGTATATTAGTGAACATAGTGAAAGCTTCTCGAAATAAAATTAATTTTTCATTGTGATAAATATAAAAGCAAAATACTCATTTTAATTTATCTCAATAATATGAGATCAGGTCGCTCTATAGGTATCACTTATTGAAATTTGTTCCGTTATTACCTACTGTTATTCTTTGAGATATAAGACATTATTCATCCGACAAAAATTATTTTGATAACAAAATTTGTAAGCAGGTTTTCACTTTGAAAACCTGCTTATTAAAATGGATGCGATTAGCAAAGTTGGACCTAGGACCAAGATAGTTTTACGTTTCATGACTTTTTATGATGTTTGGCACCAGAAACTCAATTTCATATATATCTATATATATATATATATATATATATATATATATATATATATATATATATATATATATATATATATATATATATATATATATATATATATAGGGGAGACCGGGTACAAAAGTAACATTTTGTACTTTCTCCTTGGTTTCTCGTTAGGTGTTATCATTTCGATGAAATTGATATAGCCATACATAAATTCCGTTTATGTTCTATACATTAGCACCTTAAATTACCTTATTACTGTGTATTTTGCATGAATCACAGGAACTTTAAAAAAATTTGTCATTTGTTACTTTCCACCACGTTGGCGGGCCGAAAGTAACACGTTGTGGGTCGAAAGTAACAGGGCAAAGGGGTTTGTAATGAATGTGATATGACATATTTAATCAAAAAAATATTTATTGGAAGATTCAGTGTCAGTCTTCTCTATTCAGACTCGCAATTATGGCACACATAATTCATTGACGCATTCAGTATCTATGAGACCACATTTTGCATTTGAAACAATGTAAACTTTGCTCATTCAGTCGACTATTGCTAAAATTTTCTAAACAAACGAGGTAGAAGCAATCCTCGTCGTCAAATTTATTTTCCTTGTCTACAACTGCGCTACTATTTCTAGCTAAATTTTTTTTATATATCTATGTAATGTAACATGGCAGACATTCAATTTTTTTTGCATTGGCTCTAATTTTTTCACCATCATTAGAATGCTCTTCAGCCGCTTTTCGATAGACTTCCATGTTAGTTGTTATTCGTGAAGTGGTTCTTCTGCGTTGTAGCGGCATTTTGTTGAAATAAACACACACACATAAAAAGTTTACATAGCTTAGAGTAAATCAATATGGGGACAAAAGTAACATGTTACTTATGTACCCATAGGGCTGCGTTACTTTTGTACCCCACAGCATTTTTGTTAGAACATGAAAGATAACCTTGAAACGGAACATGCTAGACAAAAACGAATTTAAGCACTGCAAAATCAATCTAATCGAGTATCTATATGCAAATATTCAGATTGATATCATCCCTTTAATACTACATAAACATTAAATAAGTAAACGTCAAAAAATTTACTTTTGATTTGTGAAATCACGTAGCGTGCTCTCACACGATCTAACAGTGCGTGGCGCGAGCGGCGGTTGAATGCAACTGAAAGTGGCACCACTGGCTATCACCTGACAGCAGCTAAGTGGTGTTTTGACAATTCTTTAAACCTACAGAGCATTTGTTACTTTCGACCCTCCGTTACTATTGTACCCGGTCTCCCCTATATATATATATATATATATATATATATATATATATATATATATATATATATATATATATATATATAGTTTTGTTATGGTTGACAGTGCGAGGTAAATCAAATATCATCAATTCAGCTTCATTATAAAATATATATTAATAAACGTTTCTGAGGTCCCCTCCTTCCTCAGTATTAATTTGTCTTATAAATTCTGTAAAAAAACATATATATATATATATATATATATATATATATATATATATATATATATATATATATATGTTCGTATGTATGTATGTGCTTATGTATTTTAGCGTTGTTTACACGATAACGGGCGCAATTTTGAAGAAATAGGGTTGAAAATTTGTAAATAGTTAGTTTCGTATGATATCCTGAATTGGATTGTTTTTGGTTCGAATTGGTTGGGGGCATGCCCCCCGGGGAGCAAATAAATCTTGTTTACACGATAAAGGTCCCGAATTTGAAGCAATAGGGTTGAAAATAGGTAGTTTCGTATGATACGAGGGCGGATTGAAAATGAAGCTACCTAAGTAGGAAAACAAAATTTTTTTTTGCCAAAAACCATTTATTTCTCAATACAGTCTCCATTTAATTCGACACGCTTAGTAAGGCGATATTCCAACTTTTTTATACCATCTGAATAATACGATTTCGGGAACTCCTCAAAATACGCGTTAGTTTCGATAATCACTTCTTCGTCTGAGATGAATCTTTTTCCTGCGAGCCATTTTTTCAAGGAAAAAGGAAAAAGTCACTAGGAGCTAAATCTGGACTATAAGGTGGATGATCAACCAATTCGAAGTGTATTTCACGTAATTTTAGCATCGTATCTAATGCTGTGTGAACCGGTGCGTTGTCTTGAAGAAAGAGCACTTTTTCCTTCTTTAAATGTGGTTGTTTTACCTTGATTGCATCAACCAATTGATCCAATAATGCAGGCTAATACTTTCCTGATTGTGGATCCTTTTTCAAGATAATCGATGAGCAATATTCCGTGTGCATCCCAAAATATAGTGGCCATAACCTTGCCAGCCGATTTCACTGCCTTTGCCTTCTTCGGAGCACTTCCACCAGCTTCCACCCATTGTTTCGATTGGTTTTTTGGACCCACGTTTCATCAACAGTAATTAATCGACGCCAAAAATCAACAGGATTACGCTTTATCATTTCCAAACACCGCTGTGAAGTGGTCTGTCGAACTCGTTTTTGTTCGACACTGAGCAAACGCGGCACCCATCTTGCCAATAGCTTTTTCATATGCAAATGTTCATGCAAAATGTTGAACACACGTTCATATGATATGCTTACCAATTCAACAATCTCACGCAACTTGACTCGGCGATCATTCATAACGATATCGAGGATTTTCTGGATATTTTCTTCAGTAACCACCTCTTTTGGCCTTCCTGTTGATGGTATTGTTGCAGTGCTTCTTCGGCCGCGTTTAAATTCTGCAATTCAATATTTTACCATGTAATCTGACGGAGCAGACTCACCGTAATGTTTTTCGAGCTTTTCATTTGTCTCTTTCGCCGTTTCCCCTTTCAAATAATAGTGTTTAATCACTGCACGAAATTTGTTTTTTTCCATTTTTCAAGAAACGCAAAAGTTGTTTACTTCAAACGACTACAACAAATAAACTAATCGATGAATCTGGGTGAAATTTTAATCTTGGGAAATAAATCTTGTTTACACGACAGAAGGCGCAATTTTGTAGCAATAGGATTGAAAGTTTGTAAATAGGTAGTTTCGCATGATATCTTGGATGAGATTGTTTTTGGCTCGAATTGGTTGAGGGGTTGATCCCACTGGGAGGGGAATAAATCTTGTTTACAGGACAGAAGGCGCAATTTTGTAGCAATAGGGTTTAAAGTTTGTATCTAGGTAGTTTCGTATGATATCTTGAATGGGACTGGTTTTGGTTCGAACTGGTTGGGGGGTTGACCCCCCTGGGGAAAAAATAAATCTTATTTACAGGATGAAGGTCGTAATTTTGAAGCAATAGAGTTGAAAGTTTGTAAATAGGTAGTTTCGCATGATATCTTAGATGGGATTGTTTTTGGTTCGAATTGGTTGAGGGGTTGATCCCCCTGGGGAAAAATTAATCTTGTTTACACGACAGAAGGCGTAATTTTGTAACAATAGGGTTGAAAGTTTGTATCTAGGTAGTTTTGTATATCTTGGATGGAAAAAATAAATCTTGTTTACATGATGAACGGCGTAATTTTGGAGCAATATAATTGAAAGTTTGTGAGTAGGTAGTTTTGTATAATATATTGAATGGGATAGGTTTTAATGCAAATTGGTTGCGGGGTTGACACCCCAGGGAAACAAATATTGTTTACGCGATAGAAGGCGAAATTTTGGTACCATAGGGTTGAAACTTTCTAGGTAGGTATTTTCTTACGATATCCTGAATGCTATTCATTTCTATATGAATTGGCTGGGGGTTGATCCCCCGGGGAGGAAATGAATATTATTCACACATTAGAAGGAAGATTTTCTTTTAAAATTTGGAAAAAAATCATAATTCAATGAATATATTTTTAAAACTGGATACGTTATGAAAACCTGTTCTTCTAATGCAGCTCGATGCGATATAATTTTCATTTTACTTACACTGTTGTCACTGAAAGGCAATCATGAATGAAGGTAAGCATGAATGAGAAATACAATCCTTTTCGAAAATTCATACAATTTTATGCGTGTATACAATTACCTTGTATACATGCAGATGTGCTAGCACCATCAAACATTTTGAGACAATTTGATTATCCACAGTTGTATTCGAAGAGCACTTATTTCTACATAAAAACTAACCTAACTAAATTTTTTAAAATTTATTTGTTTATTGTGTTTCATTGAATCACATTCTAAGTGTTGAATTTAATAAAATATCCTTGACATAAATTAATGAATTTATTGATTACTTACCGACAGTTCCTTATGCCTAATAGCTAAGGGCATCAACATTGGATTTTTAAAATTATTTTCATATCCTCCAGGTGCCAACAGTGAGGCAAGAGCTATTTTCTCCTGGTACTCTGGTTTAAGAGAAGACATTATGTAGAAAATTGTACCTCCTTGTGAATGACCAGTGTAGAAGAGCTTATCCTTGTTGGTAACGTTGAGTATATAGTCGATTTTGGCTGGGAGATCGTACATACCCATTTCATGATAACTGTGGAAAACAAATATATATATATATATATATATATATAAATATATATATATATATATATATATATATATATATATATATATATATATATATATATATATATATATATATATATATATATATATATATATATATATATATATATATATATATATATATATATAAATATATATATATATGGAAGCAGCCGTTGACACGTGTTTCGGACTCTTTGGTCCTCATCAGAACGGCGTAGCCAAGCATTGGATTGAAAACTCGGTCTGAGATCTCGCGGATGGCATTAATCGCCTCCGTGGCGAAGTTTGACCAAATCTCCCAAACCGGAGAGTTCAAACAATAAGCCACAAATGTGTGATTGTCTTCCGTAGCAGGGGATTTCGTTTGTTGTGCTATTTTCATCTCCAAGTTTTCAATCCAATGTTTGGCTACGCCGTTCTGATGAGGACCAAAGAGTCCGAAACACGTGTCAACGGCTACTTCCATATAAGCGGGCTATACCGATAATTCTGCTCTACTTGTATAATATTTTCCCGTGACTAATTTCTTTGTTGTTGTTTATTTACTCGGTGTGAGATCTCGCGGATGGCATTAATCGCCTCCGTAGCAAAGTTTGACCAAATCTCCCAAACCAGAGAGTTCAAACAATAAGCCACAAATGTGTGATTGTCTTCCGTAGCAGGGGATTTCGTTTGTTGTGCTATTTTCATCTCCAAGTTTTCAATCCAATGCTTGGCTACGCCGTTCTGATGAGGACCAAAGAGTACGAAACACGTGTAAACGGCTGCTTCCATATAAGTGGGCTATACCGATAATTCTGCTCTACTTGTTATATATATATATATATATATATATATATATATATATATATATATATATATATATATATATATATATATCTATATATATGCTGTATATATCTATATATATGCTGATATGATATATATATCTATATATATGCTGACCCGGCAAACGTTGTTCTGCCGTATAAATTATTTTCATCTTTCTATCTTTCTATCTATTCATCTATCTGCGATGTATCTCTATCTATCTAACTATCTATCAATCATTAAATTTAGCTATCAATCTATCTGACGCGGCAAACGTTGTTTCAATTATTGAAATGGCTATTAAAAAATATGGGTTGCTGATAGAAGGGTGAAAATTTAGAGTTGTATGTATTTTTTGATGCTACATCATAAAAAAATAAAAATAAAATACCTAATCACTTAGGGGTATAAAAAATATATTACGACCTATTCTTCGACCGACTATTGTTATTTTCGATTGCCGTCATGGCAAAATGAAAATTTTTATAATTAACAAATAAAAAATAGGAGTTGATCGTAGAGGGGTGAAAATTTAGGGTTGTATGTATTTTTGAATGCTCTATCATAAAAAAATAGAACAGAAAATTTTGTCTGAAAAAAAAAATCAAGGGGTGGACCCCCTCAACCCTCAACATTCAGGGGGATGAAAAATAGATGTTGTCCGATTCTTAGTATTAACCGATATGCACACAAAATTTCATGAAAATCGGTCTAGTCATTTCGGAGGAGTTTAAGAAATAAAATAGGGTTGTATGTATTTTTAAATGCTGTATCATAAAAAAAATTGAACAGAAACTTTTGTCTGAAAAATACAAATAAAAAATTAAGGGGTGGATCACCATTCATATTTAGGGGGATGAAAAATAGATGTTGGTCGATTCTCAGACCTACTCGATATACACACAAAATTTCATGAGAATCGGTCGAGCTATTTAGGAGGACTTTAAGAAATAAAAAATAGGGGTTGATCGTAGAGGAGTGAAAATTTAGGGTTGTATGTATTTTTAAATGCTGTATCATAAAAAGACAGAACAGAATATTTTGTCTGAAAAATACATAATAATTAAAAATTAAGGCGTGGATCACCATTAATATTTAGGGGGATGAAAAATAATTGTTGGCCGATTCTCAGACGTACCCGATATGCACACAAAATGAGAATCAGTTGGTACATTTCGGAGGAGTTTAACTTCTAACAGCGTGACTCGAGAATTTTAATATATTAGATATATACATATATACATATATATATATATATATATATATATATATATATAATATATATATATATAAATATATATATATATAATAATAATAATAATAATAATAATAATAATAATAATAATAATTTTATTGATCCATTCAGACATCGACAAATATGTATTGGACAAGTAAAGTTGTATATAGGACATACAAATTTGTATATAGTACACACACAAAACAAAAATAACACTACACTCAAACCATCAAACAAATTGATTCACGTTATAGTCAGACATGAACTGCTCAATACTATAGTAGCCCCTGGAAGAAAGTATTGACTTCACTCTGCTCTTGAACCTACTTTTATTAAGGTTTCTTATACTCTCTGGCAAATGGTTGAAGAATTTTATTCCCTGATATGTGGGAGATCGCTCGAATTTTGTTGTACTATGTCTCGGGATATACAAAAGATTACCATTCCTGGTAGGATAATCGTGGTAATGTGAATTCCTCACAAACTTCGGGTAATTCTTCTTGATGAGGATTAGACATTTTAATATGTACAAACATGGAAAAGTCAGAATATTTTGAAAAATAAAGCATGGCCTACACGATTCCTGCGAAGATAACCCGAACATAGTTCGAATTATTCTCTTCTGTGCTGTGAAAATTCTTCAACTGTTTACAGAATTTCCCCAGAGAATGACATTGTAGGACATATGACTGTATACAAGACTGTAGTATACTGTCAACAAAGACTCAGTTGGCATTGAGAACTTCAGACGTGAAATTGCAAATCTTGATTTATTCAATTTTTTACTGAGGCTATCGATATGATCCGTAAAACGTAAGTTTTCATCTACATGTATACCCAAAAATTTTGTGGTTCGAGTGGATACAATATTTGCTCCATTCATGTCGAATTGGATAGTGTTTGGAGTGTTTTTCGTATTAAAATATATACACTCTGTCTTGGAGATATTTGAAATCAGACAATTTTGCTCACACCATCTATCGAAGTATTCCATAATCTTTTTAGTGGATATAACTAATTCTTCACGATTACGACCTGTAACCACTAGTGAAGTATCATTAGCAAACAGAGCCAATATATATATATATATATATATATATATATATATATATATATATATATATATATATATATATATATAATATAACCCAAATAATAGGACATTCATTCAAGAGAAACACCACATATAACAGAAACAATAGAACACTGTTTCTGACTAGTTCGCTTAAGTATTGGCCATCTGCCGAATGTGGTTACCATGCAGATCATGTCACTCATGACAGTTATGAAGACGAGACGCCGAGACATGTAAACACGTCAGGCGACATCTGCCAAAACAGAAGGAAATATCAGCATTGCATTTCGGTACCTAATCAGTTAAAAGAATATCATCGGCGTACCAGAGAATTATGAATACTCCAGAGACCAGTAAGTACAATGAAAGTTCATAAAGTAAAATTTTAAAAAAAATTTAATATATTCGATATTTTCAGTTATCCATATACAATCTCTAAACAAAATTACAATTTCAATATAGAAAACAAAATTCACAACTTTCATACATCTACATATACACAAGCAGTTCAACAAGACTTAATATAAATACCTACTTCGTGATTTATCTTTTAAAAACGCTAAGTGATGCAGAATCCCTTATTCCAATAGGTAATGCACTAAACTCTCTGAAACCTCTATAAAGTAAAGACCTCATCGAACAATTCAGGTTATATCTGGGTGAATGGCAATCAGTATTGTGTCTTGTATTGTGAGTGTGAATTTGAGACCTATATATTATAAGCTCAACAAAATATTTTGGGAGTAAGTTATTCAAGACCTTATATTATATAAAAATCATTGTAATTTTATAGTCTTTCAACAACTGATAGCCAACAGGGGCGGCTATTTAAAGGAGGCTAAGGAGGCTAAGCCTCCTCAATAATATTCCGTGTATCACTAAGATATTATATTGAATAGTCAGCATTCAGCATATTCATATTAATCAAAATCATATTATTTTATGCACCTACCTTCCTTTCAACCTACATTATATAATATAATTTATTAATTACGATAGAAGGTATTCACATTTACTGCATTTCATTCATTTCAAGATTTGTGGCAACGCTGCGGAGGCATGGAATGGTATATTCTCAACGTTCATTATGCCTGCCACAGAAAAGCAAACAACGGTGCAAATACTCCGAATGAATACTTCATTGCAATAGAAAAGCAAAACACATGTAAATGGCAACACCGATCGAGACCCAGTCTTATACAATGTCGACCAATCACAACTATAGAATTTCGCGTGACATCGAGTGAATTCGTTTGAAATCGTAGTGTGATCGTATTGTCTAATGGCCGGCGTGTTTACTTATATAGCTCGCGTATTGTTTTGAAATGAGTTTGGTTACTGAAGTTAATTTCAAAAATTTTAATGGTGACTTAGTGGAATATTTGTTAACCCATAACTTTAGTGCATTAAGTTATGAGGATAAAGTTTTGATAAAAACATTGCGACCTACCCCTGAATTAAACGCTTTAGTGCAGCGTAACAGAAAACAAAACCGCAGTTTTAATTCACGGAATTATCAGAGACATCCTTGCCTAACCGGATCACAGGTAAAAAATAAATTATTTTGTTGTCAGTGTTTACTTTTTACTAGTGAAAATGTCTCTGTTTGGGGCCGCTTAGGATTTGAGGATTTAATTCTATACCTAGTTGAAAGTGAGGAATTTTTCACCGATAAAGTAACTTTAAATACAGCACGCGGATTAATATCTTACTTACAAGATAAGGAATTTATATATTTTTTAAACATCTTTAAATTAATTTTTGAACAAACAGAAATAGTTTTTCAAATCTTACAGCACAAGTTTTCAGATGTAATTTACTCACGAAATCGGCTCAAGTTTCTTTTGGAAAAAATTTCAGAATTTCGTGCAGAAGTTTATTTTAAAAAACTATTTTCTGCATTTCAAACTACTGATGATACGACTCAATTTAGCACAAACCGAAAGAAATTCAGTTACGCAGATATGGAGCTTCACTATAAGCAAATATTTTATGAAATTTTGGATACTATTAGGGGTCAAATAGAAATAAGGTTCTCTGATTTAAAAGAACTGCATTTCTTCGACTTACTCAATAAAAATTTGATAACCGGATTTTCGGCTAATTTTCCAGATAACCTTTTGGAAAATTTATGTCAAAAATACACTTTTTTTGATAAGGTGGCCATAAAAAGTGAACTGTGTGTTGTTTATAATGACAATGAAATTTTGGGGCAAAATGAAAATCATGTGGGGACTATTAAATAACATAACAAATTTGATAATGATATTTGAATCAAGATTTACCCCAAGTTTATAAAGTTTTATGTTTAATTGTTTCTATCCCGGTGACATCGGCTTCCGTAGAGCGCTCGTTTTCCACTCTTAAGAGAATTAAAACTTATTTACGAAATTCAATGAGCCAGGATCGTTTGAAAAATATTAGTTTGTTGTCTATTGAAAAGGAATTGGTAAAACTTTTGGCGAAAGACAAAAAATTTTATGAGGATATTATAGATCATTTTGCTAACGTTAAAGATCGCAGAATCCCGCTAATCTTCAAAAATATATAATAACTTTTTATTTGCTCTCACCAGCTGTTAACAAATTCGTTAAGTAGGTAGGTACCTATTTTGTGAAAGAAAAAAAAATTTGATGAATAGATGAATTGATTAATTGGCCGAGAAGAGTTTTTGTGAATATTGTAAATAGGAGTTGTAGGTCTCAAGGTAGACACTCGAAAGTGAAAACAAATTAATAGCTTAGGGTGCTTGTTTTACTTTGATTTTCTTTAAATTATAAGGCGGTTGACCTTGAAATCCTAAAAATTTTCGCCTATGGTGTATTTTTTAACACCTCTTGTAGCCTCCTCAAACCAAAACCTCACGAGCCGCCACTGATAGCCAATCTAAATTCCCAAGCATTAACTTGATACCAGTATATCGATTACATCCCAGAATAAAACTCATTCTTCTCTTTTGTAGTTTTTGTAGAGAAGTCAATTTACCAAGGTCAAAAAAATACATAAGTATAAGAGTGTCACAATAATCGAAATGTGGCTGAATGATGGGGTTATAGATAGTTAATCGTGAAGATGGAGACAGATGGAGAAAAAAATAAAGTTTCTTCCGTGAAACACATGAAAAATGAGAGTTGAATGTTAAAAAGCTACCCAATACAAAACCCAAATAATTAAATTCTTTTACTATTTCTATATTTTGGTTATCTATATTAATACCAATTTGATCTACATCCATACTCATCAATTTATACCCAGTTGTTAAGATCATTGCTTTAGTTTGCAGAATATTCATTTCAACTTATTTGCACCCAAGTAAAAAAATTTTTTGAAGTGAATCATTCATTTTAACAACAGCTGTATTCAAATCAGCATGAGAGAATGAGAGCAAGGAATCATCCTCAAAGAGATTCAAGAAATCATAGCCATGATGATTATAAAAATTATTGTGAAACGTTTCGAATATCTTGGTTTCAAGAAATCGTAGAGATTAGCGTTGCACGCCTTATTTTCCCTTTAACTCAATTATTTTTATTGTATATTCTTATTTCAAATGATATTCACCTGAAATTCCAGAATTCCTTCTGTTTAGGATCCACAGTTACATGGCGACGTCCGTGTTCGTTTCCACGACTATTTCCCAGCCATACATCAAAATCATTATCTGCTAATAGATACGCCAAACTCCCATTCAGCATCCCAGCTACGATGTAGTTTTCGGCTTGGCCGAACATGCCATGCATCAGCAAATACGGCTTGCGGTTTACTCCAGATCCTCCCTTGCCATGGGGAATTCGGTACATAGTGAGTATATAGCCATCTTCTGTAGTAACTTCATGTACTTCAACAGGATAGCCATACTTTCTTATCAATTCTACCTGAAAACGGTAACGAAAGAATAAAATGACTACGCAGTAAAATAACGTTATTATGAAGAATGATCGTTGTTAATAATTTCCTGATCTCGACGATTTATCCTTATAAGGCTCAAGTTCATCTAGCATTGGAACCGAGCTAGTAAATCCTATGTTTCACTTTATTCCTAGCATTCAGGATGTCCCGAATTTACACCCTGGAGTCGACAGGTCTACCTTGAGTTTTTCTAAACGGCACCTCACCTTCTCTCTTTCATTAACTATCAGGTCTCACCCATCCTTGATGCGAGTATGAGAGTGGTAAATTCGGCACGTAGTGCGTTTATACTTCAGTATATGTTGGAAGGGGTGAAGAGTCGACAGGGTTTACATAGGGGGTATTATTTTCATTAATTTTTCTCCTACAATCAGCAGTTTCGGTATTTAAGCAATTTTCGTGAATATTTAGAGAAGATGGTGTAGGTATGAGATTGGTAATCACTAATGCTTCGATATATAACTATAATGCACTTCGCCAAAAATACGACCTTAGCATTTATGGATGAAGAGATTTGACAATATAGTATTCGTTTTTGATGTACTGCACTAGAGACTATATTAGAATTGAACAAATGTCAGCTATCTTAAGATATTGTATAACATGAATCAACACAGTAGAAGAAATATATTCTAGGGCATTCTTTATACCATGCGGTTGTCATAGCTGAAATCTGCTGTTAGTAGACGCAGCAATTTCTTCTGTGGTGCAAAAACAGTTTTTGCTTTTATTGAGAAAATTTATTTGAAATTTTCAAGTTCCAGCAAACGCTGAAAATTAATCAAAAGCAAAATGAAGCTTACTATGAACCCTTTATCAGACAGCAGGTGGGAGATCAGAATTGGGGCAGTGAAGACTATATGACTGCAATTTGACGAAGAAGTTTAATGCATCGAAAGCTTAAAAAACAAAACAATTAGAAACACTAAGTGATTGTGATTCGGTTTTGAAAAAATGGTCAGTTTAGAATTTATCATATCTTCACATGTAATGTATAATATATTATCGCGTGTTAATATCATAAGCAAATTATGGCAATCTGTACAAGTCCATTTAATCATTGCTTCTGAACATTTGCGTACATAATGTGACTGGGTCAAAGAATATCGACTAACTGGATTGGCAAAGTGTTTGTCTGACGCTCATCAATTTATTGAGAAAAGCAGTTATGATCTGCCTAAAGACTTAACATGTTCTATTATGAAGATAGCGGAAAACGTATAAAGTCTTCTGAAAGCAGGTATAAAACAGATTTTTTAATATCAGAAAATAAAATGAA
This sequence comes from Cynegetis impunctata, assembly GCA_030704885.1. Lineage (NCBI taxonomy): Eukaryota > Metazoa > Arthropoda > Insecta > Coleoptera > Coccinellidae > Cynegetis > Cynegetis impunctata. The sequence continues at coordinate 145,524 of JARQZK010000765.1, forward strand.
CGTCAAATGTTGCTGACGAAAAGTGGCGATGATGAAAAATGGTGAAAAAAATTTACTGTTCGCTGTTTGTTGAATACATAGACCACCACATTGTTGAGATTATTTCCATAAAAAAATTAATTTACTGCGAACAATGAATAGAATAGTAGCTGTCAAAAGTTAGCCGATGCATGTTGGGAAAAGAGAAGAGGGCCTCGCGAAATGTACCTTGCCCACATCAAATTAAGGTCTTGCCCCGCCACTGATAGTTACGTTTGATAAGGGTATAATGAATTCTTTGAAAAGGACACTTCAAGTGAAACTACTATTCATTATTTGCCAAGCTTTCGAATACAATTTCATTCTTCTTTAGGGCGTCTGAAAATACAATAAATATAAATTCAGTTTTTGTTGCCTTTTTTTACTTAGGTACCGGATATGAGGTTTGCTAAGCTATAGGAAAATTTGGCGGGGCTCTGAACATTATTCGTTTGAATTTCAAATGTTCGAATGAATTTCGAGGAAGTGAGAGAAGAAGAGAAAAAAAAAAGAACTATCGGAAAAGGCTAGTATTAGAGATGATAGAGATAAACAAACAGTAGAATATTATTAATTCAAAAACGAACACAAATGATTTGAGTACATCATAAAAGTACTTGGTGAAAAAGTCAATAAAAAAACTTGATATTTTTTCCATGGTCCGGTCGATGAGTAGAAAACCCAAAACAGAGAAATGTCAATTGTCAAGAACAAGACCGATGAAATAAAAAATAAATCTAAAAATACAAACAAATTGTTCCAGCTAATTTCAGGGAATTTTTTTTCTATAAAAAACCTCATATTCCTTGAGTAGAAGAGACCAAAAGAAAATAAATGTGAAAAATAAATGTATATTTATTGTATTTCCAGAATCCCTGAAGGAGAATAAAATTGTATTCGAACGCTTGTCAAAGAATGAATAGTAGTTTCACTTGAATTCTCCTTTTCAAATAAGTCATTATACCCTTATCAAACGTAACTAAAATTGAAAATCAAAGATTCTTACTAAGTAAAATTTTATATATATATATATATATATATATACATATAAATGAGAATTTTTCGTGTTGTCGAGAAGACACGTCCGTGAATATACTCTCAAGAAAAATATAAGAACGTTTGAAATTTTGGGTTGGATGGATGATACTGATGAGTCCCAAAAAGGGCGAAACAGTCTGTCTATCAGTTTTCATCGATTGTGATAAACATCTCAAGATTTCTAATATTTACCATCTAAGGTTAGTGGAAATTATTTCGATGTATCGTGAACTCGTATAACCAGCTCCGCTAGGAGGTTTGTTTGATTAGTTTCGAATAAATGTCCTAGTTTTTCATCTAATTTTATATATTTATATATATGTATATATATAGAACATAACAGAATTTTTTACTCGGCCCGATTATGTTATTGTTATTAGAAAATAGGTAGGTAAGTAATCATTTCTACGATATGTTGTAGGTTAGCTCTAATATTCCTTTCAAACTTACGTAATGTATAAATTGCAGTACATAGATAATTTCAAAATTAATATTTATTAGAACACACAGCCATCCTGAACTAATTATTCTGGTAGGATACGTCATAATAAAATAATAGATGCATTTTTTGAATGTAAATGTATGGTATGCGTTTATAGTAATTCAAAGAATAATGCATTTTTTTCATTACAGTACGCTTTATATCAACATTCTCTGGGAGTACATAGTTATTACATGTTTTTATAATTTTAACTGAATTGTACTAATTGTTTCTAATTCTGTTACACGGAACAAATTATATGCATGATTTCTTAGTATGTATAGTTTTGACACACATGGTATGATTGAATAAGATGATACATTTAGGAATAATCTATATAATTGCATAACCTACTGTTTGGATACTGTTCTGTGCTTCTTTTAAATTACCTACTTAACACAAACGAACACACTTATAGTTATTTTCAAGTAATCGTAAGTCCCAGGACCGGACGTACAATTATTATTAACGGGGGCAAGCTTTGATCTTGGCGCCCCCTCACTCTGGTTACCCAATCTACCAAGAGGCTTAGTGTTACATGAGGTTAAATGAAAATATTTTATTTTAGTGTAACCACCCTGTTTAAGTGTTTCTTACTATATTTGGGTAGATATGGGCCACGTCTACCCACATCATGTGGCTATGCACAAATCTAGCTTGTTGAGAATTTGCACTAAAAGTTTATAATTTGATTGTTTCTCGAACAATATTGAGTAACTCAACTTGACTGAGAATTTATATTGTTGGTTATGAAGCAATACATATTTTGTTGAATAAATGAACTTTTTGGAGCTCTATCATTTGACGTCCCCCAAAACCTGGCGCCCGGGTCTCGTGCCCTCCTGCCCCCCTAGATCCGGCCCTGGAAGTCTTATCAATTGAAAGTCATTAAGAAGACTGTATTTTTTACTATCAGAATCTACAAGTTGACTCGAGTAAAGACTTGATATACCTATAATAGGCCCTTAGAAAATTTGAGACTGCATATCTCGTATATCTAAACGTCTCAGAACTCGAGTCCCTAATATCGGAATGATAATTGAAGAAAAAAGCATGAGAAGCATAGGTCTTATTATCCACTTACTTTTGTTCTCTTTATATAAAAATTCTCAACTCGCTGAGTTGATTTGGATGAGCTGAAGAGATGCACAAAGCTTGAAACCTTCAAAAACTCATGAAATTTTTATATAAAGTAAGAGTGACAGTGGTAAGAGAAAACATTTGAAATCTTCAAATAGTACCTCCCTAACATCAACCGATTTCATGTTCGAGCATTCTAACTTAATTTGAAGTGGATGTACACATGCGCAATGCCCGAAAATATCAAAAATCGCCTTGAATTTCAACATAATTGCGGCGGTAAAAGAAATCAATGAATACTTCTATGGTGTACTTCACTAAGACCAACTAAATCCACGTACCAGATTTAAAACCTTTTACTTGATCAGCAAAAGCTGGGTGGGTGTGTGAAATCCTAAATCTCAAAAAAATGAAAAAGCCCAACTGTTGCGTACCTGGAATAATATTTCATATACCTAGTATTTTGTTTTTTTTTTTGATTCTGCAAGGAACGTCCAGAAACACCCCACCATATACTGATGGAGTGCTATGATGTGCACCATGAAAGACTAAACACACTGGGATCATACCAGCTGACTGTAGAAGAAATACCACGAATAGACCCCCTTAAAATCCTCAAATTCCTGAAGGTATTGAGGCTTGAGGGGCTGCTGTAAAACGAGAACACATCGAGAAGCAGAAGAAGATGGGGCACAATAGATCTAATAAGGTCGCAGCGCATCGGTCACCATCCACACCTACCAATACCAATACCAATAGTATTTTGTTTTAAAGGCATCAGCCAATATTTATTTCAAGATGTTCAGATGTTGTTCTGAGAACTCATATCTGGGTGTTCTCTTTAAGTCTGTGTAATTTGTTATATATGTGGATATATTTCTTTTAGTCAAATGCCTTGACAACCAAATTTATTGCTTAAGGGTCTTAGGACGATATTTCGCATTGTTCACGAGTCGTCTTCATACCACCCAAAGACTGAGGGGTAAATGGGGCGTCAGGGCAGTTTATGCGATTGAACACAGATAGAAAATAAGTTAGTTAAGAATAGAACTCCGGAGATACGACACACGTCTATCTTCTGTAATTAAACCACGTACACCTTATAAATATTGTATACCGAATTGCTTTCAAATATATGTGAATTAGTTTTATTTGTGGCAATTCATTAATCCGAACGTTAATCACCTAATCTCCCTTAACGGTAGCTTAGGAACAGTTCAACATCAAAAAGTGATTGCGAACTGTACACCAACATTAGAAAGTGTCGATTTGGAAACTCAAATGAAATCACCACAAGCATATTTCCTTTCATCAACTCAAACCACGTACAAAATTTCAACCCTCTTATTCAATGTGGAGGAGCTTTGGAGGTATACAAATTCTCAAAATCCTATAAAAATCTCTATATAAAAATATCGGAAAAGACTTTATGCCACCATAATACACTTCCGTAACGTCAACACTACGTACACATTTACATTCCTCTTACTCAATTTTGATAGTGTTTGTTTTTTTTCTGCTCTATGCATACTCCACAAAGGACTAAAATACTAAATTTTGGTTATGTTGCTCATAATTAGTTTCTATAACTTTTGCTATCGATCTGAAACATCTCATGCATCTTGTCGCCACCCCTTTCTCCATAGTTTTAAAATGATGAAATTTTGACTAAATTTGCCCAAATCTTCATAGTTTTGGTCTGCATCAGAAACAACTCCAATATCAGAAAAATCTCGAAAATTATGTTCCAGGAGGTATAAAACAAATTCAAAAACAACCCCCGCTGCAATAGTATATTATTTTCGCGGAAAATACTATTAAAATGAAGTTTTTATACGTGTAGAATATGTACCAGAAGGGATATTTATATGAAAATTAGAAATATCTACGTCAAAATTTTGGCGGTTGTAGAAATTTACCCAAATTTTGATATATATACCGGGTGTCCACGGAAGGTGGCTCGCCCCTATAACTTTTTTGTTTTCAGAGATAATGAAATAAAATTTGAAAAATCTGTTTGATGCATAAAACTGCATTTTTCGACAAGTAACTAAACCTCATGCAACTTCCGGTTTCACCGGAAGTGACATAAACTTTCGATTTTCAAATGAGACACTGGGTATATTTTCAGTTTTTTTGTCTCCATATGACATTTAGAATACAACCATGTATCATTTGTTACTTTTTGTAACCTTTTTAAAATTTTTTTTCCGAAATAAATTTTCATTCTAGAGGGCTATGGATGCGTTCAAATAACTAATTTCGGTCCTAAAATGTATCTTAAAATACAACTTCACTGTTTTCGATCAAAATGTTCCAGCTATGTGAAGTTTAATTTTAAAACTTTTATTACTATTTTTTTTCAAATGGCAACATGGTGGCTCGTCGGGTTAAAAAAAAAGATAATTTTATTACGATTAATTTGATACCGCACTAGGTATTAGGCTGAAAGAAAACTTTCGATAAAAACCTGAAATTCCATTACCTTAGAACTTTCTTTGAATGAAGAATCTTATTGAGATTAAAATAACATTTCAAATCATCCAGTAGCCTGTGACCAACACAACTGAAACAAAGCCACGCCCACATATCTACGTCCCTGGACGGCAAACAGGGCCATTTTAGGATCGAAATTATTTATTTGAACGCATCTATAGCCCTCTACAATAAAAACTTATTTCGAAAAAACAATTGAACAACGGTTACAAAAAGTAGCAAATGATACATGGTTGTATTCTTAATGTCATATGGAGACAAAAAAACTGAAAATATACCAGGTGTCCCATTTAAAAATCGAAAGTTTATGTCACTTCCGGTGAAACCGGAAGTTGCATGAAGTTGAGTTACTTGTCAAAAAACGCAGTTTTATGCATTAAACAGATCCTGTAAATTTCATTTCATTATCTCCGAAAAGAAAAAAGTTATAGGGGCGAGCCACCTTCCGTGGACACCCGGTATATATATATATATATATATATATATATATATATATATATATATATATATATATAGATATATATATAGATATAAATATATATATAAATATATATATATATATGTATATATATATATAATATATATATATATATATATATATATATATATATATATATATATATATATATATATATATATATATATATATATTCCAAGAGATATCATTTATTGGTATAACAGGTTTATTTCAAACATTACATTTTAAAATTAAAATTCATTGGACGTTTCAATGGAGTTTCCATCTTCATCAGCAGAATGTTCGTCGGTAGTTGTCACAATACTATATATATAATATATATATATATATATATATATATATATATTAATAAATATATATATATATATATATATATATATATATATATATATATATATATATATATATATACCCTAACGGCACAAGTACATCCCCTGTACATCCCAGGGACGTCCTTCATTTGTTACTAGGACGTCCCTGGGATATCCTTTGTCGGGACATGGTACCTACTAGGGACGTCCCAGGGACATCTACTTTCCACCAAAAAGGACACACATAGTCCTTCTGGTATGTCCCAGGGATATCCCGAAGATATATATGAGGTAGATCCCCTGAACGTCCTGGCATTTCCATTTCTTTAATTCATATAATTTGAAGAATTTTATGGGAAATTTGGAGAAAAAAATTCAAAGATTCTCAACACAAAACAAGTTTAATTCATGAATGAATGTAACATTGTGTTAAAATATAATAATAACAAAAAACGACAAACAAAAACTCATCTTATATTTATATATATATATATATATATATATATATATATATATATATATATATATATATATGATAAATCAACAAAAGAATAGAACAAAAATTAAAAAAACTACAAACAAAAACTCATTCTAAATATAAATTCATATGATAAATAAATGAAAGAAACTAGATAAATTAATGAGTTAAAATTATACATATATATTTTAGGGTGACGGTGCATTTGTTGCAGGTATTATTGCATCATCTTTTTCTCTGGCTTCTCTCCTTGGCCCCTAATGAATAAACTATAAACATAATATTCAGAATGGGTTAACCATATGTTATTGCATCAATTATTTGATTCAAAAGCAAAAGAGTACATTCAATATTTTAATATTATACCAACCTTAAACTCAATTCTTTCAATTGTTCAACTACACTTTATATATAACTACACCTTATATCAACTGATAAAATCCTTCAAATGCTCACGAAAATGGCCAATCACAAACAATAAGAATGCCGGAATGCCGTTGATCTTCTCTTCTAACAAAAAACAAACTTGCGCTTGCGCATTTTATTATGAGGTTAATTTACATTGTTGACAGATTACCAAATAATTCAAACAATGTTGCCAAAAGGTACAAAACCACAAAAACCGAAATGCAATTATTGAGATTTCTGTACCTATAATATGTGTATATATCATTTTTGGGAATTTAGAATAAGGATATACTATGCATTAATAATTTTCTACCTGTGAAATGGTCACTTCCCAGAAATGTATGAGATATATTTCATTTTTCTCCATAATTATTATCCAGAAGAAAAACAAACACTTTCAACATTTCGACGAGTTTCGATGATTCTTATTATATACTTATGTGAGTGGATATCGGAAATTCCAGGGACATGAATGGGATATCCTATGGATATTATACATATATATATATATATATATATTCATCAGACATGAAAAAAATTTCGAAAATCCTGGTCTAGGAGGTCTAAAACGGATGAAAAAAAAACTCCCTTACCTGACTGCTTTCCTTCGATATACTGCAATAGTATGTAGTTTATAGAATAAAGTACGACTAAAAAGCTTCTTTTATCAGTTAAGATAAACGACTGGTATTTCAATATTTCATAACATAATTAACATAACATAAGAGAAAAAGTGATCGTACAAAACAGAATAAACAATAAGGAATTCTCGTTTATAATATAAAGAATAGATATTGGGAATGTTCTAGCAATTAATTTTGATTAGATGCCCGAAAAACATTATATTTTAATTAAAATTGTTTGTCTTATATTCATAACATATTTTTCGATAAAATACATAGGGTACTTACGGTGGGTAACTCAGCATCCGGATGAGTATCATAGGTCCCTTGGCCGAGTAGTGACGTTACACCGAAACAAACTGCCAAATAAATTCGAAAATCAGATTTCATTTTTGAAAAAAAATTCAAATTATCTAAGAACAACTCTTCAGTAAACTGTCCGATACCGTTCTGGGATGATTATCGTCATCAGAACGCATCACAGTTCATTTAAATTTTCTTATTTCCTCCCTGCCAGAATATACAAATGTACGTGCAAATTCTAATGAAATTTTCCAACAAGGTTATGTTAAGATCTATGAGAAAAGTATTGAACAGGTATGAAAATAGTCGTTATTGGCCGATTGTCATTAATGGATACCATAATTATCTTCGGCGATACTGGACACATCGAGAAGACATGATGAATGACAGCAGTTTATAAGTACTTCATGAATTTATTTCTGGTTTGGAAAATTATGAATCGAGAGTATCTTATCGTGTATTCAGGAAAAAACACTGTGCTATTAGTGGGAATTTTATCCATTAAAATATTATGAATGCTATCAGAAACTATTCCAGATATGTTACACAAATATTTTCTTTCATATGAATGTATAATAGTATATATATATATATATATATATATATATATATATATATATATATTATATATATATATATATATATATATATATATATATATATATATATATATTTATATATATATATATATATATATATATATATATATATATATATTTATATATATATATATATATATATATATATATATTATATATATATATATATATATATATATATATATATATATATTTATATATATATATATATATATATATATATATATATATATATATATATATATATATATATATATATATATATATATATATATATTTATATATATATATATATATATATATATATATATATATATATATATATATATAATAATATTCATTAATCTCAACAATTATTCACATTATACAGATATAACAATATTGCACTGAATAAAATAGAGACAAGTCAAAATGAAAAGAACTTACTTTTTACAAAATGTAATAAATTCATTTATTGAATAAGGTTCGCCGTCCAAAATGAAACTATAAATACGATTTCTGAATAACCTAAAATCTTCAACAACTTGTAAATGCTTAGAAAGCAAATTGAACAAACGCATGGCCATATACAGAGGTCCTCTTTCAAATCTAGTTGTACCATGGATTGGAAAGAAGAAGGGATGAACTTGCCTAGTATTATTTTTATTGATATATGGTAAAAAATAACTTTTCTGCAACTTGAGGAAAACAAAAAGACGATAAATGAATAGACCAAACACATTTTCAGCACTGGACGAACTGCCCCAAAAGATAATTCCATACGCTAGTACAGATTGGAAACTGGCGAAGTACAGAGTTCTCATAACTGCAGCCTCTACCTTGCTTCTGATCATGATAAGCATATAAGCAGCAGAGTTCAGAATCTTTCTCAACTTAGCCGCATGATGATCCCACCGTAGATGTTTGTCTAGAGCAACACCCAAGAAATTAACTGAGTCCTCCAAGGTAACAGTACTGCTACCAAGGCACAGCGGGGTAGGATAGCCTTCCACAGACTTTCCGCCGCGAAAGAAGATACCCTGAGTCTTGCTATGATTTAGAATTAGACCATTGTTGTTACACCACTTATCTAAAGCCAAAACCGCATCTGTATATATATATATATATATATATATATATATATATATATATATATATATATATATATATATATATATATATATATATATATATATATATATATATATATATATATATATATATATATATAATTCCTCACGTTTTCAAAATAACTGGAAAATAGAGTTGTAATATTGAATCAAATATTAATCGCATTTATATTTCTCTAAGTACCGAGGATATTGTATTTACTCATCGAGTAATTAATCTTTAGATCCTTCAAATATAAATATCTTGTTTGGTTGACTCACTAGTACATGTAGACAAACTGATTTGATCACTTTCAAGCTTTCATGACTTTATAAATTGAAATTAAATGAACATTCGTCCAAGGTCTAACCTAAAATTATAATTTTAGACTTCTAAACGTAAAAGTAAAAGTCTTTTACAACGGATTTGTCGGTCTGTCTGTCCGTGTGTACGCACGCTTCAGCGAAAGAACGGTAAGAGATACAGCTTAGCTCTCAGCAGATTCTGAACCGGGATGGAAACACACACGTGTTTCATTCCTCCGTGAAGTATGTGTCAGGGAGGCGGGTAGCTTGAGTTTGGGATTAACTCCTTCAGTCAGATCAGAGGATACACTTGTATGTACAAGTGCATTAAGGATAGGTGAGACGGGATATTTATGGAACATAGGAAGTGTGGGTAGGGTTCAGAGGATTAATACTGGCCCAGCATTCGCCTTGTAAATTTGCAAGCAGTGACTTACATTACCATGAGGAAACCTATGAAAAAAACTCATGGCAGACCAGTCGGCCCTGGGGTTTGAATCCGAGACCTCCCAAATACTAGCCAGCGTACCTAACGTACTCGACTAACTAGCTTGGTGAACCGGGATGGTCGATATACCCTTAAAATCGAAAACTCCGATGACCTTCAGGTCGATCACGTGATCTAAGTATCTCGAGAACGTTAAAAGAAAAAAGAAAAAAATTCGAATTATTATTGAAGCTATCAAAAAAAGAAATTTTAATGAGTTACTTCAGCTCTGATTAAATTATTTAAGTTTGTCGTATACGCACATAACCTAAATGTCGTTTAGAAGTCCCAACTTACGCTCACTTATGTGGTGTTGTTAACTTGTTATGTTCTTAATCCGATATTGATCTGTAGATCAAATATCACTGCTTGGTTGTGAAATAGTAAACAAGTTCACTAGTACATGTTAAGATGTTCTTGAAAATGTGTGCAATACCTTTCTCGCATTCATGGCTTGGTATATTGAAACTAAATAAAAATTTGTTTCATGGTCTGACTAGAAATTATAATTTAATGTTCTTCATTTGATGTTTATCTGTGAATATTTCAAACTTTGAAATTGTGAGTCACTATTATATGTAAAGAAGCCATTGAATATGAGTAACCATGCAATCACTTTTACGCATTCTCACTGCATATAATAGTTTTCTGTTTTTAATCAGACAATCATCTCTAGATCCTTCAAATATTAATCTCTGGTTAGGTGGTGTCGTTAGTGCATGTAGACAAACTACTGAATTCAGTTTTAGGCATCCACAACTTAATATATTATATTCAAACTAAAAGAAAATTTGTTTCTTCCAGATCCAACTAGAACTTACAGTTTTATGTTCTTTGTCTGACTATTTCACACATTCCCTTTTTATTGAGGAAGTTTCCATAGCTACTCTCGTTTCACAGCGATAAAACATGCAAGCCGGCAAAACTTACTATGTTAGTATTTCAGCGACAATTCCACTCATGTATAATAATTCCCATTTGAGAGAACGAAAATCGTAGTTTGCTATCGAATAAATAGGAAGGAACAGAAATGCAAGTGGATAAAAATATCGGTTAAATTACGTTACCTTACTAACGATAGCAATTATTCGTTTAGCAAGCGTTGCATCAGTTTGACAATTGTAAATGTCGAAAACAGAATTTTTCAACAAATACCTAATATTCCAGTAAATATGTTGAGATTTGGAAATATCAGCGAGGCAGAAATAATAAGGGAGATCGAAAAATCAACTCCTGAAAATACAGAAAAAAGTTATTCTCCCATTTGGAATCAATTTAGCGAATTTTGTAAACAACGAAACTTCAACATGGAAACCGAACAGTCAGTGGAAAATGTGGCAGGAATATTGATGGACTGGGGCTTTAATATGAAGAAACAGAATGGGAAAGATTATAAAGAATATGTGGTAAAAACAATGTGGAACACATCCGCGAAAATGTTGCAAACCATGTATTTCGAAAAATTGAATGTTACTTTCAATCCTTTCACTGATTTGGCATTAACAATAATTCATGGAATTGTCGTACCAAATACCACGCGAGCTCAGATTTAGCAGGATATTTTTTGTGGTTGTTTTCTCATACTTACTTTCATTGGCAATTTAACAAATTTGTTCAGACAAAATCACTCGAGCTACGCTCTCGTGATTTTGTCAGAACAGCTCTCGTTAAATTGCCAATGAAAGTAAGTATTCGAAAACAACGACGAAAAAATATCCGGCTAAATCTGAGCTCTAGTGGTATTACCCCCGACAATATTTTGACATTTCTCACATGAATCGTTATTTCCTTGACTTTCTGAAATGTGACCATATTACTGTTAGACATATTTTCCTGTGAAATAGTCATGTCGAATACCACTCGAGATGAAATTTAAGCAGGTAAAATTTATCTCTTGTAACATTCAAGTTTGTTGCTTAGACAATTTCGCTCATGACATTTTTTCCAAAATCACTCGCCTGACGGCTCGTGATTTTGATACAAATGTCATTCGCGAAATCGCCTAAGCAACAAACTTTTATATTACAATCGAGAAATTTTGCCGGCAAAATTTCATCTCTAGTGGTATTATATATGATAAATCAACTCCTATATAAAATGTACTATTTAACGATGACAGTTTTATCAGTTTGACAGCGATAAAAAAGGTGCATCCTTTTTTATCGCCGATAAAAACGCCTGTTCCTCATAACTAGACTACATCTAGTAGACGTGGATGTCATTTTAATATTTATTCAGTCAGTGGTGATTATTTAACTTTGTTGATATAAAAACCTTAAAGATGAGTCGTTTTGGTGAAGTTTCGACTGAGCATATATTCTGTCGTTAATTTATCTTGCCAAAAAACACTCGAGCTTTTCTTCTATCAGATAAATTTCTCTTCAACTCAAAGTTTTGCCAATCACTAAATTTACTCGAAAAACTGACATAAGATAAAATCGCTCCAACTTCGGTGTCGCGATTTTATCATATCAGTTTTTCTCGTAAAATTTGTGATTGACAAAACTGTTTCGTTACAAAGAGAAATTTATCCGATAAAAAAAAAGCTCTTGTGTTTTTACTGTTGATAATATTTTGACGTTTCTCACATGAATCGTTATTTTCTTGACTTTCTGAAATGTGACCATATTACTGTTAGACATATTTTCCTGTGAAATAGTCATGTCGAATACCACTCGAGATGAAATTTAAGCAGGTAAAATTTATCTCTTGTAACATTCAAGTTTGTTGCTTAGACAATTTCGCTCATGACATTTTTTCCAAAGTCACTCGCCTACAAATGTCATTCGCGAAATTACCTAAGCAACAAACTTTCATATTTTAATCGAGAAAATTTGCCGGCAAAATTTCATCTCTAGTGTTATTATATATGAAAATATTTCAATCTTTGATATCTGGTTATGAAATGGTGAGCACCTAGTTTACTCATACATGTAAATTGAATATGTGTTAATAGTGCAATCACTTCCACCCATTCTGTAATAATATCTACTATTCTGTTTTTAATCTGATATTTATGTCTAAATCTTTAATATTTATATCTGTTTGAGTTGAATCACTAGTACATGTAGACAAACTACTGAAATCACTCACGTATTACAATCTTAAATATTAAAACTAAATGAATTATTATTTCTAGGACTGAGTAGAAATAATAGTTTTATGTTCTTAATCTGATATCTATCTGTTATCTATTCATATTTTTTACGGGTGAAGTAGCCATTGAATATGCTTTGAAGATGCATCACACATGCGTGGCTTGATATATTGAAACTATATGAAAATTTGTATCTTATCCTGACTATGAGTAATAGTTTTATGTTCTTAATCCGGTATTAATATGTAGATCTTTCAAATATTAATATCTGGTTATCAATTGGTGAACCACTTCTTCACTACTAGATTCAAGATTTATTTATTTATTTATTTATCAACGGGAAGCCCATTTACAAAAAAAAATACAAAAAATTAAAATCTTAAATCTAGATTAACCTAGCATTTACCTCACAGCGAAACTGCTTTACTGAGGTACAAAAACATAAATCGGCGTTTAAATAGCGATTACCATAACCCAACTTTCTATTAATAAGTGCATTAATCATATAGTTAGTACGACAGACGGGGTACGCGAATAAGTTGTCACTCCTAGTTCTTCTTAACGGTACGTGAAGGCAAACTTGGCCAAGTAAATCATTAGAGTCAACAAGATTATTCAGACACTTAAAGAGAAACACCAAATCAGATATAATTCTTCTTACTGATAAAGGCTGTATACCCAACTGAGTGCGAATAAATGTTACGGAAAAATTGATTCGAGGAATTGACCTCCTGAAGGAAATGTAAAGCAAACATTTATTCTGCACCCGTTCAATATATTGCGAATCAGCTTCGTAATGAGGTGACCAAACAATTGACCCGTACTCAACAATAGGTCTAAAAAAGCAAAATAAAGCAATTTCACAGTAGCCTCATCAGAGAATTCAGCTGAATTCCGACGAATGAACCCAAACACTCTCAATGCACGGTTAGTCATTATTCTGAAGTGTTCTTTGAACTCAAGTTGACTATCCAAATGTATGCCAAGATCACTAATGATATTAACACGCTCAAGACTTGCACCATCAACCGAGTATGGATAAAATACTGGGTTACTGGTTCGATGGAAGGTAATACATTTATATTTCAGAAAGTTCATACTCAGCAGAAGACCCGAAAGCCATTCCACCACAGCCAACACGTCCGATTGAAGATCAGCAGCATCGGCAACTGAGGAGATGGATTTATAGATCTTCAAGTCATCAGCAAATAACAAAACTTTAGAATGCTTAACAACTAGAGATAGATCATTAACAAAAAGTGAAAACAAAAAAGGGCCGAGGTGACTACCCTGCGGAGTACCTGACGATACAAGTAAAGAAGCTATGGACTGTATTTAAAGTGAAACCACTCTCACGCATTGATATATTTATATATTAAAACTATATGAAAATGTGTCTCCAGTTTTGATGAACTGGAAATAATAGCATCTAGTACCTAAATGAATAGAAGCTAATGAATATTTGTTGGAAGTATATGTAATGTACTCATGCAGGAAATTAGATACGTTCGTGCATTAAAGGCTTCATATGTTGAAATTAACAAAAATTTGTTCCTGGGTCTAAAAGACTAATTAATAGTTTCATTTTATGCAACTTTCTATCCATTCATTTATTAATAAAAAAAAAATTCTACCTCTATTTCACTTTGACCATATGTCCTTAAGTTGCGTTAATGTTCTTATATGAATTTTCATATATACGTAATGTCAAAATAAATGTCATAACACAGTGGCGTTTATTATTACAAAATTCAGTACCTATACACAAGTTGAACAAAAAATTTACCAAAATTTCAATGCATTTGTTGGGAAATATATCACTCAGTCGGTTTTAGAACGAGTCCAGTCGGAAGGTGATAAAATCCTGGATAGGAGCTGGATAATAGCTCGAAGAAATGAAATTTTTTTCTTGTTAGTTAATATGTTCGCCGCAAGACTTCTGTTGTGGCGAGGTCGTGGCAAAATAAATTTGTAATATGATGTCTTTGAACTTTTGAGTAAAAATGTAATCATTAGTAAGTCTATGTTTAAAAATTCATACATACCTAAATGTTTATATATGAAATGGGGAGAATATATATATATATATATATATATATATATATATATATATATATATATATATATATATATATATATATATAATTAATATGAGTAAAAACTCATATTAAAGGTTATCATAATTGAAATACAACTTTCACTATTATACCACCATTTGTGAGATTTAAATTGTGTAGAACTAGTGGAAAAATGAGAAAATGAAATGAAAATCCGTGAATTTCATTACAGGTTTTTGTTTCATTGAAGGATAAAAATTAAGGTATTTTATGCATAAAATAAAGGAATAAAGATAAACATACGAATGAATTGAGTTTTATTGAAATATATGTATTACATGTAAACAGAATAGAGCTATTGAAATAAAATTGAAAAATTTAGTAACTGATATGGCCGTTGTTACTACAATTGAGTAATACTGAGATAGTACATGAAATAAAATAAAGAAAATAATTCATTTAAGAGAGATTTTTTAACCCCTGAAATTTCCTGAAAAACTTTCAGTGGGTAAAAGAAAATGTTCATTGTAAGCATTTGTCTGAAGATATTTTGGAAAAAAAACTAAAAACAATTTTTTGTGAAACCACGCTTGAGGCAGTATTCAAGCCAGGAACATAAGAATATACAGGGAGTCTCATTTAAAAGTGTCCACCCTCAATAACTCAACAACGAATCAGAATTTGTGAAAACACTCAGACATGATCTGGGATACAAAGCTTGTTTTTACTAGCAATTACCTGGAGAGGGTTACAACTCCATCAGGAAGTTGCATAAGGAAAGTGGATAGTTTTGTAGCACAAATGTATGCATGGATTCAAATTTGTATGAACCTGCAGTTTGTGTTCCATAAAGTGAATATTCTCAAAGTTACGTGGTGTTTTTTATGGAATTATGGTAGAAAAATATTTTTAACAAACAGTATTAGTAAAAATTTACCGCAAATGCTCAAAGTGCTCGCCATTAGATTGCATGCAGCGATACAAAATCGTTCTTCAAAATTATTTCGTACATGCTGTAGCATTTCAGAAGTAATGTTACGACATTCGTGCTTTAAGGTCGTTTAAATCTGCAACTCTGGTTTTATAAACCAGATTTGCATGTGATTTCAAGTGGCACCAGAGAAAAAATCTAGCGGTGTTAGATCCGGCGATCACGCAGGTCACTCCACTGGGCCCCTTTGACCTATCCAACGTCCAGGAAACCTACCTTTCAGGTACTGTCTCACCTGAGCTGCAAAGTGCGGCGGAGCTCCGTCCTGCTGAAAGCACAACTACTCTTCTAAAAGGTTTTCATCTGCCTCCAAAGCTTCGGTGATTAGAAGATCAATCACGTTTTCGAGCAAATCCAGATACACAACTCCAGTAAGATTTCCAGGACTGAACACAGGACCAATTAAGTGATATCCCAAAATACCCATCCAGACGTTGAGTTTTCTTGGGTGTTGAGAAAGATGCTCCCTAAAGAGGTGAGAATTTTCATCGGAGCAAAACCTACAATTATGTTTGTTGACGTTTCCGTTAAGGAAAAAGTTGAATTCATCCGAAAAGCACACGTTGTACAAAAACACAGGATTTGCAATAATTTCTTGCGAAATTATTTGGCAAAATTCCATTCTCCGATCACCCTCATTTTCGTTCAGTTCATAAACAAGTGTCATTTTATAAGGATGGAACTTAGCCAGCTTCAATATTCTGTGGACACTTGCCCTTGAATATCCAGTTTCCTGTGACAACTTTCTAACACTTCCACATTGTTCTCGTTCAGCCATTAGTTGACCAATTACGGCGACTTGATCATTTTCACCTATAACCGTACAAGTGCGATTATGTTTTTTGTTTTCAACTGATCCTGTTACTTCAAATTTATGTACCAACTGAATGATAAATGAATGATAAACATTTTTATCAGGATGTCGTTCATTAAAAATCCTCGTAGTAGCCCTAGCACAGTCATTGTTCTCGAAATAAATTTTCAACATATCCTTTCTCTCCTCCAACGTGTAAACCATTTTGTAATTTTTATTAAGAACTGATAAAATGCACCTCTAATAATTCTGCAATACAGAAACTGAAACGAAATTTTCTGAAAGCAATAATCTCTTTGCGTATGGCCTGGCAGTGCAGATTCTGATAAGAATGAAGAGAAAAAAGGCATTTAACACTTAATCACCTTATTGTTTATTTTTGCTTCATCTTGGAACAAAAGATAATCACAGTGTTATCGCTGCATGATGCAATCTAATGGTGAGAGATTTGAGAATTTGTGTTAAATTTTTACTAATAGTATTTGTTAAAAATAATTTTTTTTCAATAGAAATTATACGATCAATTAGCACATCTCTGTTTAATTTACTTTTATCTGTACCAAAATTCCATAGAAAACACCCTGTAACTTTGTGAATACTCACTTTATAAGAACACAAACTGCAGGTTCATACTAGTTTGAATCCATGCATTCATTTGTGCTAAAAAACTACCCATTTTCCCTATTCAAATTCCTGATGGGATTGCAACCCTCTCCAGGGGGTTTCTAGTAGAAACAATCTTTGTATCCCAGATCATGTCCCCCTGTCATCAAAAATCGACCTGTCTGAGTGTTTTCCCAAATACTGATTCGTTGTTGAGTTTTTGAGGGTGGACACTTTTAAATGAAACACCCTGTATTAAGGCAAGTTAATTAATTTCCTTAGTTATCTAAAATAATACTTGAACAATTAAGATATATATATATATATATCTATATATATAAATATATATATATATATATATATATATATATATATATATATATATATATATATATCTATATATAAATATATATATATATATATATATATATATATATATATATATGTATCTCGCTTAGTTGAAAGATTGAAAGAAATAAATAAGACAATTTGACTAATAATATGATTACTTGGGACATCAAATACAAACAAAAACATAAACAAGACTTACGAAAAATAACCAGGATAGGAAACACAAACATTCTCCAATAATAACAATATCGACGTACGAATAATTCGAGAATTACTTTAGCTAATTCTCATTTAAATATTTCTTCAAGAGACACTCTGCCTCCAAAATATTTTCATAAATTGTTTCCAGAAAATTTTTCAATTTCCATTCACTTTGGTTGATATGCTTGAGATTCGTTTATAATATGTTTCTGACCAGCCATTAACTTATAAAATAATAGTTAGACATAATTATTGGAAATGAAATCTCATGATATTATACTAATTCTATGGCACAAAACTATTAAATGCTTCTTATTATTTTAAATTGAATTAGTGACCGACTAACTGAATTGTTATTATGTAAAAACTTGGGATGTACCTAAATTATATAATAAAAATTTAATAACGTTCATTCAGATCTTATATAATCAAATAAAAATTAATATATAATGACAATTCATATATTCTATTCCAAATAATGTATTGTGTTGAAATTTTATTCATACAATGTGTGAAATTCATTCAGATGGACCTCATAACGTCAGACATATTAAAACACATTGTTAATGAATGAAAATAATTTTTAAATTTTTTACCAGATGGAATTGGCTTTTAAGTCCTATTTTCCCCAAAAATAATACCCTATTGCACTGTATAAAATAATGTACAGTATTAAAAATCATTAGTGAGGCGCAGAAGTGATATTCAAAGCCGTTTTAGGACTCAACGCATTTTTGTCTAAAATGAAAGACAACTGTGAAGTGCGGAAGTGCTTTTTATATACGTTTTAGAACTGGTGTACCACGATTTTCGAAATATTTTTGTAATGCCTGATATATATAAAGGGTGTTTTTTTTTAGAGGTTCACAACTTTGATTTGGCAGTACTGCTTTATTTGATAACCGATTTAACAGGTGATAGGTGATTTTTCTTTAGTTTGGTTTGGCATTTCATTATGGATAGACTAACGCAGGAACAAAGCTTGCAACTTGTTGAAATTTTTTATGAAAATAATGGTTCTGTTCGTCGAACATATCGTGCACTTCGTCCATTTTATGGCTATCATAATCGTCCATCAGAGCGGCTAATTCGAATAACATGGATCGTTTTCATTCCACGTTTACTCTGAATGATCATGTGCATCCCGTGAGATGCCGAACAGTGCGCACCGAACAAGCTGTAGCCACCGTACAGGAAAGCATTGAAGAAGACCCAAATCAATCAATTCGTCACCTTTCTCAGCAAATTGGGTTGTATCCATCCACTTTATGGAATATTTTACGAAAGAATCTTGGTTCAAAAGTTTTTAAGATTCAACTTCTGCAGGAATTAAAGCCAAACGACCATCGTATGCGCTGTCAATTCGGCTAATGGGCTGAAGCGCAAATTGATATTGATATTGATTTTCCGTACAAAATTTTGTTCGCCGATGAAGCTCATTTTTATTTGAATGGGTACGTAAATAAGATAATGCGCAAGTTCTTGTCGATACACCATTACATCCAAAGAATATTTTTGTTTGGTGCGCTTTATGGGCCAGCGAAGTCATTGGTCCATATTTCTTCAAAAACGATGATGGTCAGAAAGTTCATGTCAACGGTGAACGGTATAGGGACATGATAAGAAATTTTTTCGTTATCAATAATCTGGCATTAATCTTGCTGACATGTGGTTCCAACAGGACGGAGCTACGTGCCACACAGCGGGCGCTACAATTGATTTACTCAAAGAAAGTTTTGATGAACGAAAAATTTCACGTAATGATCAACAATTATTTTCCCCACTAAGATCGTGTGATTTAACCCCATTAGATTATTTTCTTTGGGGTTATGTAAAGTCACTTTTCTACGCCGATAAACCAGAAATAATTGAACACCTGGAAATTAATATTAGATGAGTTATTGGCGAAATACGGCCACAAATGCTGCGAAAAGCGTGTGAGAAGTGAGCGTTCCAGATTGCGCCTAACGCGCCAGCCGTGGAGAATACATGGCGGAAATAATATTCAAACATTAATGCCATAAAATTATCTATTCAATAGAGCCAGTTTAGGTGACATTGACAGATTAATTAGGTAGGTATAGAATTGAATATATACAAAAATTACTATTGAGTTTTTGACATCATTTTTGCTATATATGTCCGGGCTAAAGTTTCGTGTCGCAATAAAATTATTTAATTCATCCTTGTTCAAACAACATCAACTTCAAACACATTAAATGATTACTTGAGGTCTACATGTTACTAACTATAGGTATGAAAATTTAATGTAAACAGCAAATATACATTGGACGCGGATTTTAGTCGTATTTTCCCCGAAATTTAATAGACTATTACAGCGTACCGAAATTCAACAGGTACGGTACTAATAAATTGGCGATATTTCGTACGTTGACAGGTATAAAAAATGGAAATTGTTATAGAATAATATCCATGGAATCCTTTTTCACCCTAATTCTGCTACGTTGTTGTAAATAACTCATACCTTTCCGATGTTAATTTGCATTGAAAGCTCTTTATCTGCTGTTTTTTTTAATCATCCTAAATGGTTTCAGTAAAGAAAGGCGAGTCTTTTTTGCAGCGATGAAATGTAAAAAATGACTTAGGTACTTTTTCTATTGACATTTTTGTCCAAAGGGTGCTAATTCACAAATTACAATGATAACGAAAATTATGAAAATATAGCAATGTTTCATCCAAAAATATTCCACTTTAACATAAAATTCAAAGTTATTCTAAATAGGAAAGTGGATTATTTTTTGAAAAAGTAATATAAATAATATCTATGAATCGCTGTATTAAGCCATTTTTTTGTCGCAAAAATATCTTCATTGGCAAGTAGAATGCAATTGAATTAAAAACTAAGTAAAAAAGGACGAGAGGTTTCGTAGGACACACCTTTTATATTCATAATTAAATAGCAGGCACAATGAAATAAACTAACAAAAATTGACAGTAACTCTCATTCTGCTGAAAAATCACGCTTAAATAGCAAATCGAATTGAAAAGTGAATATAATAAATTTTTTAATATTGTAAATAAAACTTCACAGTTTTTGATTTTCACTATATTTTGTTAACATGACAATTGTTTCGCCAATACACAGTGGCTTCTTCAGATGTATAAAACATACTTACTTTTACAACGAGAATATTGAAAGATGAAAGAAGGGAATATACAATAAGAAAGGGGAAAACCTAAACGTAATTACTTAGCAGGTAGAAAGTACAAACTGATAATGACTTGGGAAACACAATAGGCATAAATATTCAATATTACATCTAGAAAAGATTTAATGACGGTGAACTATTCATATCTAATTGGTCATTCAACAAATTATTGGATTTTATCATACTATTAATTTCAAGAGCTAATAAATTGAGTTTATAGCCTATCTTTTCTACATTTAATATTTGAAATTCACTATTAAAAATATGATTTTGTTCTAGGAGATGTGATGCATAAGTAGAATCTTATTTTTCTTTGTCGTAACTTCTTTTATGTTCTGATATTCGAACTCCAAAGTTCCTGCCAGTTTGGCCAACATATACTTTAGTATATAAACCACAAGTTAGCTTATAGATCCCTGATTTATTTTGTTGTGTAGTTTTATCTTTTGAATTTTCAATATGTTTTCCAATGGTATTCTGAGATTTGAATGCTATTTTTAAATTTCGATTAGACAAAAAAATTGAAATTTTGAGTGTTAGGTCTCCTATATAAGTTAATAATTTAAAGTTTTTATCAATATCTATTACGTTCGGATACACTTGAAAAATGGCTGCCTTATACAATCTACTTTTTATAAAATTATCTATTATTTTTGGAACACTAAGGAATTACAAATCATAAAACAAATATCGCACAATAATGGATTCCTTCCAAAATGATAGATAATATTTTAAAAAGTAGATTGTATAAGGCAGCCATTTTTCAAGTGTATCCGAACGTAATAGATATTGATATTTAAAATAAAAACACTTGGCTTTAAGTTTCACAAATATATTGAATAAAAATTAACAATTAAATTAGTCAACTAGTTTCGGGTTATGGGCCCATTATCAGTCTTGATAATGGGCCCATAACCCGAAACTAGTTGACTAATTTAATTGTTAATTTTCATTCAATATATTTGTGAAACTTAAAGCCAAGTGTTTTTATTTTGAATATCAGTATTTAATCATGTTTCACCAAGTGATAAGCGAAACTTCAATATAAGTAATAGATATTGATAAAAACTTTAATTATTAACTTATATAGGAGACCTAACACTCAAAATTTCAATTTTTTTTTCTAATCGAAATTTAAAAATAGCATTCAAAACTCAGAATACCATTGGAAAACATATTAAAAATTCAAAAGATAAAACTACACAACAAAATAAATCAGGGATCTATAAGCTAACTTGTGGTTCATGTCCTGAAGTATATGTTTGCCAAACTGGCATGAACTTTGAAGTTCGAATATCAGAACATAAAAGATGTTACGACAAGGAAAAATAAGATTCTACTTATGCATCACATCTCCTAGAACAAAATCAAATTTTTAATAGTGAATTTGAAATATTACATGTAGAAAAGATATATATATATATATATATATATATATATATATATATATATATATATATATATATATATATATATATATATATATATAATCTTTTGATAATTATTAGCAATAACAGGCTGGTTGAATCTTAAAAAACTCGATTTAATTAATAAATTAATGTTTCACTATGACATTCATAGTTATTCAAAATTTTTGAACAAAATTGAAAATTCTTTGACATTTATTGACTTGATAAAATTGAATATTGATCTGTCTTGTTAAAAATTCTTTCAGTCTAATATTAACATTCAAAATTGTTTCATTAGAAGGTAAGGGAAACTACAGAAACCTTTACCTATGTAATGT
Organism: Cynegetis impunctata; assembly: GCA_030704885.1. Lineage (NCBI taxonomy): Eukaryota > Metazoa > Arthropoda > Insecta > Coleoptera > Coccinellidae > Cynegetis > Cynegetis impunctata. The sequence goes on from JARQZK010000765.1 coordinate 168,749, forward strand.
TCGAAAATAATAATAATAGGGTACTATTTATTTAACAGAAAGAAATTAGTCACGGGAAAATATTAAAAAAGTAGAGCAGAATTATCGGTATAGAACGTTTATATGGAAGCAGCCGTTGACACGTGTTTCGGACTCTTTGGTCCTCATCAGAACGGCGTAGCTAAGTATTGGATTGAAAATTTGGAGATGAAAATAGTTTAATAAATAAAATCCTCTGTTATGGAAGAAAATCATTTATTTGTGGTTTATTGTTTGAACTCTCCGGTATGGGAGATTTGGTCAAACTTTGCCACGGAGGCGATTAATTCCATCCGAGAGATCTTAGAAAGAGTAAATTGATATTAAAAAAGAAAATTAGTTTTGGGAAAATATTAAACAAGTAAAGCAAAAATTATCGGTATAGTTCGTTTATATGGAAGTAGCTGTTTTTAATGAAATTTTTATAATAAAATCCTCTGTTATGGAAGAAAATCACTTATTTGTGGTTTTCTTCCATAACAGAGGATTTTATTATAAAAATTTCATTAAAAACAGCTACTTCCATATAAACGAACTATACCGATAATTTTTGCTTTACTTGTTTAATATTTTCCCAAAACTAATTTTCTTTTTTAATATCAATTTACTCTTTCTAAGATCTCTCGGATGGAATTAATCGCCTCCGTGGCAAAGTTTGACCAAATCTCCCATACCGGAGAGTTCAAACAATAAACCACAAATAAATGATTTTCTTCCATAACAGAGGATTTTATTTATTAAACTATTTTCATCTCCAAATTTTCAATCCAATACTTAGCTACGCCGTTCTGATGAGGACCAAAGAGTCCGAAACACGTGTCAACGGCTGCTTCCATATAAACGTTCTATACCGATAATTCTGCTCTACTTTTTTAATATTTTCCCGTGACTAATTTCTTTCTGTTAAATAAATAGTACCCTATTATTATTATTTTCGAACATTACATAGGTAAAGGTTTCTGTAGTTTCCCTTACCTTCTAATGAAACAATTTTGAATGTTAATATTAGACTGAAAGAATTTTTAACAAGACAGATCAATATTCAATTTTATCAAGTCAATAAATGTCAAAGAATTTTCAATTTTGTTCAAAAATTTTGAATAACTATGAATGTCATAGTGAAACGTCAATTTATTAATTAAATCGAGTTTTTTAAGATTCAACCAGCCTGTTATTGCTAATAATTATCAAGAGATTAAAAATAAATCACAGGCAACAACAATTCGAATAAATAATATATATATATATATATATATATATATATATATATATATATATATATATATATATATATATATATATATATATATATATATATATATATATATATATATATATATATATATATATATATATATATATATATATACTCAATTTATTAGAAGCTCTTCAAATTAATAGTATGAAAAAATCCAATAATTTGTTAAATGACCAATTAGATATGAATAGTTCACCGTCATTAAATAATTTCTAGATGTAATATTGAATATTTATGCCTATTGTGTTTCCCAAGTCATTATCAGTTTGTACTTTCTACCTGCTAAGTAATTACGTTTAGGTTTTCCCCTTTCTTATTGTATATTCCCTTCTTTCATCTTTCAATACTCTCGTTGTAAAAGTTGGTATGTTTTATACATCTGAAGAAGCCATTATGTATTGGCGAAACAATTGTCATGTTAACAAAATATAGTGAAAATCAAAAACTGTGAAGTTTTATATACAATATTATAGTGGATTTTCATCAAGTATCGGCCCAATCAATTAGTTAATAAATTTTTTTTTTAATTTTGCGAAATGCATAGTGGTTGAAGACAAAAGTTGAAATCAACGAAGGAACGTACCTCAACATTAACTCAATCTACGTACCAAATCTCAACCCTCTATTGTAAAAAAAAATCGTGAGCAGCAGAGCTCCATTACAAGGTCGTATTTTACGCGCGAAATGCATCGCATCGAAAAGCGATTCCAACGAATCGAAATATATTCTGAAAAATCACGTTTAAACAGCAACCTAATTAAAAAGTAGAAAATAATTTATTTTATAAAAAAAAATTTGCGAAATGCATCGTGGTTGAGGAAAACAGTTGAAACCAATTCCAATTTATTCTTATTTTTTAGTAACGGGGTCCTTGATAATTTCGCTTGATTTCCTAGGGGTCCTTGAATGAAAAAGGTTAGGAAACGCTGCTCTAACTCAATATGGAAAGCGGTTAATTCGTGTGCCCTCCAGAAAGTCCTAGAAGGCCGAATTTTGTATATGTTATTCATGATAAATGTCCACATCGATACCAGTTTGAGGAATTTCATCGGATGCACATTCCCACCGCTCCTTTGCTCAAAGTTTGAAGATGCCAAAATATTAACTGAATTTGACCAAAGTACACAACAAAATAATCTCGAAAGTCTTAGTCCAGATGCAGGGCCGCTCAGTGAGGGGGGCAGAAGGGGTACTTTGCCCTGGGTCACCAATTTTTAGGGGCTCCTGACCGCCGAAACAGAAAAAAAATTTTGAAGTTATTATTTGAAATTTTAGAGTATTTTATAACAGGAGTGATACAAAACAAAAAAAAATATTTTGTTGAGTAGTAGTAGGTAAGTACCATCAGTTTAATTAGTATAATTTTTGGGGCACCCACCCTTCTGCAGGTAGGATCGGTGTACGAATATTTACGTTATTTTATATATAATCTGCAATTCGAGCCCCAACAAATAATTAAATGATAATCTAGAGTCACAATCATTGTGCCCTGACTATTCAGTTTTCGGTGCTTTTAGTTTTCTATTAGCCTGGAGTGACAGTGCATTAGGAAGAAAAGAAGTAACTTGAAACCTTTGACTTTTTTTGGTTATTTACACAGTAAAGAGTAAACAAATACTCGTTAGTCAGACCAGGCAGACGAGAGGAAAAGAACACTTTACTGTTTTTTACTACCAAATGCAGATCAGGTGACTGACCGATCTTCATCCACTTCTCAATATTTAGAGCCAGATCTGTATGGTCGTGGAGACGCTGATACGAATATTTCAGAAGAATCAGAACAAATCACCGTGTATAAAGACCCTGGCATTTGTGATCGTCTTGACATCAAAACTAGAGATCTTTTAGATTTAACACGACCCCTTTGCAAGCCGCATTGCATAATTCTGGAAGACCGTTTCCCACGTCCATTTTATTAAAAATATTCAAGTAATAGAGAATCTGCAGGAAGGACAATTATTATTAAACTTTGTTAAATGTGGCGTGAGCGACCCCTAAACAGACCCAAAGGTAAAAAGGGCCCCCGAGACAGCTTTTGCACCGGGCCCAGGAATTCCTCTGTGTGCGCCTGTTCAGATGGTCTCAAAATACTTCACTGGAGTCTCCTAATAATTGAGTGCAATAGTGGGGGGGAGAATACTATTTAAAAATGAAAAAATTCAACTCTCAAGATATAGACTCGTATTTCTGTTGTTTTAGGAATCATCAGGCTGCGGTACTGTGCCTAAAAATAGATTGTGTATTCATAATAAAAACCTGAATTACTCACCACAAAGCAAAAACGAAAAATATGTTCTCTATTGACATGGCATATTGATGAAATACTGGTAAAATAAGTACAGCCAAAAAAAGTTAAAATGTCCGATTTTTGGGACTTTATTGATGGAAACGTAATGCAAGCTTATTATTCAGACGTTCTACTAAATAGCAATAACAAGTATCATTAGTCGCGCTTTGATTTTTTAAAAGTATTAAGTTCAAATTTAAGAGACTCTAAAAATAAGTACTTCCAAATTTTCAAGGTGTTTTCTAAAATGAACTGACTCATCATTTCGTTTCAGATAGAAGATACATCAAAATTTATGATTTGCATAATTTCTTGATTATTGCGTCATCAGTGGTCGATGAAAAAAATTACAAATCGCCTGCCATCACAAGATAAATTGTGTTTTAACCTTTAGAAAAATTGAAATAAAAGAACGTGCCTAATCTCTATGTTCTCTCAGCAATATATTTCCACCTTTCCTCCTGATTAATTGATGAATCATAATAATAATTGAAGCTCTTATTTTGTCGATATAGACGCATGTCATTATTTAAATGTCGACATCTTCATTTTATAGGAAATATTATTTTTGAAGTTGGTATTGATATTTGCCCCTCGAGACTCAATACCTTCAGGAATTTGAGGATTTTAAGGGGGTCTATTCGTGGTGTTTCTTCTACAGTTAGCTGGTATGATCCCAGTGTGTTTAGTCTTTCATGGTGCACAGCATAGCGCTCCATCAGTATATGGTGGGGTGTTTCTGGACGTTACTTGCAGAATCTGCAGGTGCTGTCCCCCTCTAAGCCTAGCTTCCTTAGGTGTTCTTTGAGTCTGCAATGCCCCGTTAGAAATCCTGTGATTGTATTTAGACTACTTTTGCAGAGGTTAATCATGTGTCTCCGATCTTGCTCGGTTGAACTTGCCGAGGAGATCTTTGGCCTGCCTCAGCCCTGGAAGTCTTTGCCAGTTTTGAAGTTGTTACACATATTAACAAGATAAAACGTTTTCAGGATGAAAATGAAAATATTTCAAATTCATGAAGTAACATAACACAGCCCGAACAAGAGTAACATGTTATTTGTATTCCCGTTGAATCTTCATAACGGTAGATATATTAATGCCAAAACAGAATGCCCGGAGTAAGTTCAATAGACAGAGGAAGAGACCACTAACACAGGAGTATATAAAAAAACAGCGAATAATCTTCCAATACCAGGACACAGTAGTGTGTTAAAATCTAACAACTCTGAATCATCAAATATCTGGGTTGCATTGAACATACAATACGATCCTGCTAATCAGCTATTAAACTCTGCTACCTCTGATGCATCACCAAGCTCGCTCACGCCAGGACTTTGTGGGCTACCAGCAACTATGAGTTTTTTCGCTAGAAGATATGAGACATTTACCGCAAGACCAAAATTTGAAACAAAAAGAGATTGTAGAAAGCATAAAAATGCGATACTTGTAATGCTGTAATCCCTAAAAAAACCGCAATTCTCCCTACTCCTTACAGTATTTTGTCTCACCCACTAACTCACCGAATTACTTATTCGGAGATTGTTAACTTTTTCGTTGAATTTTTCAAACATTTTCTTTCTACACACCTTGTCCTGACAATTATGAACACAAGAAAAAAGGAATAAGCCGAATTGGTGCATCCGTTCCCAAGTGATACTCTTACATACATTCGGTAATTGATTTTTATTTGTATAGATCTTTAAACAATAATAATTCAAAGGAACTAGAATCATGTTTTGGATTGATTGGGCCGATACATGGTGTAAATTAATGAACATATTAAAACAATGGTTAATAATAACAATTTACACATTTATTAAATGAAATAACGCATGACGCACGTTTCGGTGGAACTTCACCTTCTTCAGGAACATGTCTTCAGGTTGCCATTGGCATCTGAAGAAGGTGAAGTTCCACCGAAGCGTGCGTCGTGCGTTATTTCATTTAATAAATGTGTAAATTGTTATTATTAACCATTGTTTTAATATGAACTTTTCTGTCTATCTTATTTGATCTCAATCTAGAAGAAATCAGGTGATCTACTCTTACAAATTATTAATATCAATCAATATTCATGCATTGATAATTCCATAGCATTTAATGATATACTGGAAGCATCTCAAGAAGGATTATTTCAAATTTTTTGATTGTCTTCGAAATCACAAAATTGAAGATGTAAATAGCTAAATGATAGATAAATATGTGCCCTCCATGACGTATGGTCGGCTTATCAACAGTAAGATCTACATTATTAATGATAATCGAAATTACTTAATGAATATACAGGAGATATGCAATATTCTGTTAGAAAACGTGTGTGAGGAATTCTCAAACGATTTTCTGATGGGCTACGCAGTACTGGTCTTGAAATCTTAACTTTAGGAAATGGTATCTGATGATCGCTTTGCTATTTGAATTACTTATCAATGTGTATTTAGATACTGTATTCAGCAGCAACGAATAGTCGACATGTTTCGAGTTATGAACTCATTATCTAGACTGACTACAAGAAAGTATAACATCTTATTTTATAAAACAGACAAAAGCAAAGATGATACCTGAAAATCAATTTGTTCGTTTACAAGGGGTAATTGACTATTATGGGCGGAACTTATTTCGAGAATTTCAAGAAGGTCAAGGCGCCTGTTACCTGAATGTAATAATTGGGTTTTGTTGAAATCCACGAAATGTTTGAATTTTATTCAATGTTCGGAGAAGCCAGTGGTATTTTTATTTTGTAAAATTGACTTTTTATGTTCTTCAACACGAAAATTTATATTCCTTCCTGTTTGTCCAATATAAAAAGCAGGACATTCGTCGCAAAATATTTTGTAAACACCACTGTTTTCTCCGATGTTAGATTTTTCTTCATTATTGACCAAGAATGACTTCAAGTTTCTTTTATTTGTACAAATTGTTTTAACGTAATTTTTCGATATTCTGTTACAAATTTTGCTACTCGAATTCGGCACATAATTTATTGGGAAGTATTTTTGTTCCTCATTAATAGTTTGCGTGGGGTATATTGAATGCAACAGATACTTTATTCGTTTTTTCCCAATGAGCTTATCGATAAGACTTTCATTGTAACCGTTATTGGTGGCTAATAATTTAATTGTATTAACTTCAGTTTGAAAATTTGTTTCCGATAATAGAATAGTAAACAACCTATGTATAAACGAATGAAAAGCACTGAGTTTTATTTCAATGTGTTGGTAACTGTCGCTGTGAATTAAAGTATCTGTGAAGGTTGGTTTTCTATAAATGTTGAAAGTAAAAGAATTCAAATTCCTAGCAATCTGAACGTCTAAGAAATTCAAGGTACCGTTTTCGTTATCTACTTCTTTTGTAAATTGAATCGAGTTGTAGAAAGTATTTATATATTTAAGGAAATTATCTAACTGCCTATCTGTACAGGTCCAAATAAAAAAAATATATCATCTACCTACATAACGCCTCCATAATGAAACGTTAGTAATTAAATTATTATCAGAATTGAACATTTTTTCTTCTAAGTTATTCATAAAAATTTCACTCATATGAATTATTCACTCATGTTCATTGTAATCTCACCCTTAAACAATATTGATAGAGCTAAAACAAGATTATATAATCCAATGCAGTTTCGAATATTTTTAAAACTAAAAATAAATAATTCTGCTACACTGTACCGAAGAGAAATTTTTCATTCTAAAAGACAAAAGCAATTTTATAAAAAAAATCCAATTAATTAATAACATGAAAATAATGTTTGCGGATGTTGACGCAAATAGTTTGATTAACCTTCAATATAAAATAGATCAATGACAAATTGACCATATTGTTGTATTCAAGAAAAGTAATTTTAGTTGTTGTTTTTGCGTAAGTGGCTTTGTTTGAAATATCCAACTTATGATTGTGAGAATGATTGATCATAGTTTTAATGAAAACTTTTATTAATTATATTCCATTCATTATAGAAAATAGTGGCTTCAATGATTTATTTAGGTGAATTAACCTTTAATATCAAAAAGATAAATGACAAATTGACTATATTGTTGTACCTATTCAAGAAAATTAATTGTAGTTGTTTTTGCGTAAATGGCTTTGATTGAAATATCCAACTGACGATTTGAGAATGATTGATCATTGTTTTGATGAAAACAACTGTTAGTTATATTCCATTCATTAAGGAAAATAGTGTCTTCAATGATTTATTTAGATAAACAAACCTTGAGTTCATTCTGTACTTGAATCGTGGAAAAAACAAATATAATATACATACATATATATATATATATATATATATATATATATATATAAATAATTGATGGAATCTGTGGATACTAGGTGATCATTTAGCATGTTCTCAACTCAATCTGTACGATGATGGTCTAATGACTAAAACTGCAATCGCAGTTTTATATTATTCAGAGTATTATTGTGATATTTAACGTAGCAAATTCAAATTTTATATATATTTATGTATTCATTCGGTTTTAAATGAAGAATGAATAAACAAACCTAACCTAACCTTTAGTTCATTCTGTACTTGAATCGTAAAAAAAACAAATATAATATACATATATATATATATATATATATATATAAATATATATATATATATATATATATATATATATATATATATATATATATATATACATACTCATATATATATATATATATATATATATATATATATATATATATATATATATATATATACATACATATATATATATATATACATACTCATATATATATATATATACATATATATATATATATATATATATATATATATATATATATATATATATATATATATATATATATATATATACTAGCTGACCCCGCAAACGTTGTTCTGCCATATAAACTATTTTTATCTATCTATCCTTCTATCTATTCATCCATCTGCCGATGTATCTCTATCTATCTAACTATCTATCTATCTAATAATCTATCTATCAATCTATCTGACCCGGCAAACGTTGTTTAAATTATTAAAATGGCTATTTAAAAATATGGGTTGTTGATAGAAGGGTGAAAATTTAGAGTTGTATGTATTTTTTAATGCAACATCATAAAAAAATAATAATAAAAAATGTTGTCCAAAAAATTTATAGAAATTTTTGGGGTGGACCACTTTAATCACTTAGGGGTATAAAAAATATATAAGGACCTATTCTCAGACCGACTATATTTAATAATTGATGGAATCTGTGGATACTAGGTGATCATTTAACATGTTCTCAACTCAATCTATACGATCATGGTCTAATGACTAAAACTGCAATCGCAGTTTTATATTTTTCAGAGCATTATTGTGATATTTAACGTAGTAAATTCAAATTTTATATATATTTATGTATTCATTCGGTTTTAAATGACGATTGAATAAACAAAATCTTATATATATATTATATAATTTACTTCCAAAATGGTCAAAATTAGGAAAGTAGGTACCTCAGTGGCGTAGATAAGGGGATCAATCCCCCCCATGAGCCTACGATAATTATAATAGAACTGAATAAAAGTCTTCGTATCTATGTACGTATGAAACTTACCAAGCACTAGCACCTCTTCAGCTTTTATGTATGTGCAATTTAAAAAAAAATTACCTAGATTTATTTTTTTGGCGGCTGTACAATTGATTATTGTGTAATTTCCGCGCTTCGAACAGGCCGACCAATCAGGAATTCATATAATTTCAACATCAATGTTGAATTAGTAAAATTAATCGGTCACTATGAGCAAAAAAGTGTTTAAAAAGTTCAAATAGCTCGAATGAAAAATTTTCATTTCGAAAGGAAGAAGTCAACCAAAATCTCTACGCACTACTCTTTCTAAATTGTATATTATACTTACTATTGAACAAAAAAGCTCTTGCTTTTGTTTAATGTTGTAGTATTATATCTTAAGCAGTTTTGTTCAATAGATGAGATTTTGGTTGACTTCTTCCTTCGTACATAAAATTTTCCATTTGAGCTCTTTCAAATACGTTTTTTGGTCCTAAGTGGCCAATTAAATTCCTGTTTACATTCGAGGAGCGTGACTTCTGCTCATATAGAGAATTTTCAATCAATATTTAATATTTCGAATATTTTCTAATGTAGAGTAGGTATCGAAATATGAGCGCTTTGAAAAATAGGACCAAATTTTGGATTTGATTATCAATTTAATTACTCCATAATATTTTGAAGTGAATAAAAATTGTCGAGTTAGCGAAAATTTTCTTGCGATGGCTGGACTTCTACATCATGAATCTTGGAGACAGATCTACTAATCATGAGAATACAGTATAGTTTACAAGTGCTTTTGTGTTCAACTTTTTTCATCAGTCTCGGAAGAATATGAGCAAATAGCATCATGTAGATAGTTTTTGAAAAAAATTAAGTTCCGTTCGGGAAAATTGTGAAAGTGATAAACAATTTACTGAAAGAAAGAGAAAACAGTTGTTTCTCAAATATCTCAAAAACTAGGGCCTGGATAGACCAGCGGTAAGGTGTACCGCTTGTAAACCGAGGTTGTGGGTTCGAGTCCCACCTTGATCTTGGGTGTTGTGTATGTCCGGAATTTATATAATATAAGAATTTCTATATATAAGATAAATTTTTGGGTAATGTACATCGTTTACAGGCCCACTGGCGTTAAACTGTAGGTCCCTTGAGATAAAAAAAAAGATCTCAAAAACTAATAGATATTTTGATATCTAAATAAAGATACAAAAAGAGGAGGAAATTTCCTATAAGAAATTTTCAACTCCCGGAACTGTAGGATGAATATTTATAATTTTCTCAGAGGGGTACAAATACGGCCGAAAACAGGTAATCTGGCTTGCGAAAATCTCGCCCATTTGGGACACTTCAACAATAAACATTATTTAACTATAATAAATATGGAAATTAAGGAATTTGAAATTTCAGTTTCTTACTGGATAGGTGAATGAACAATAATCCAGCGACAACAAATTTCTCGCGCATTAGTTATCCAATATAGTTTTTTACTGCTTGAACAAGAATATTGCAAGTGTGTTAACTGTTAAACTATAACTCTGATATTTTTTTCCTTTCTTGGAGCTAGTTTCGAAAAACCTCAGAATAGATCCCCGTTAAAAAATTCTTTTTTAGTTTTTCCCCAACAATTTACTTAGTTGCAAAATTAAACACTCTTATCATAACTTTTTTCCTGATTCTCTTATAAACAACGCATTTATTTATAACAATTTTTTGAACAATAGCAGATGAACATTGAAAACAACCATTTCCATGTAGCTTCCGATAATAAAAAATGGACCATCAAATTCATAAAAAAAATTCATTTTGATTTTGCAAAACTACGTAAATTGTTAATAAAAAACTGATAATTTGAAATTTATTATTTTTTTCAACAGGGATTTACTTCATTAGGTCCAAGAAGGGAAAAATCTTAGTTCTATACTTGAACAGTTATTACAATTTTCATGCTCAAGCACCAGAAAATTGTTAATTAACTATTGCATAACTAATAGAAAAATTTCTATTATCGCCGGATTATTGTTCATTCACAGATTCAGTAACTTTTCATATTTTATATGGTTAAATAATGTTTATTGTTGAAGTGTCCTAAATGGGCGTGACTTGCCCAAACAAAGTTACCCCTTTTCAGCCGTATTTTCACCTCTCTGAGAAAATTATGAATATTGACTCTACAGTTCCGAAAGTTGAGTTTTATTTTTGGGAAATTTCTTCTTTTTTTTGAATCTTTCTTCAGATTTCAAAAATCTCAATTATTTTTTGACATATGGGCAAAAAAATTCCCCCTTTATTCAGTAGGTATAATGTTTACAACTTCCACAATTTTCGATTGCGAATTTTCAATTTTCTCAGAAAACATCTACATGCTACAAATAAAATAACACTTTGCTTTATATTTCCAAAACTGGTGAGAAAAGTTGAACAAAAAATCACTTGTGCTCTAGACTATTTTCATTAACTCCAGGTACCTACAGTTTAACATCGGTTCCGAACGGCCAATGGGCTTGAATCTAAGTCATTACCCAACAGATTAATTTTTGAACCACTAAATTCCGGACATACACTACACTCAAGAGCAAGGTGGGACTCGAACCCACAATCCTCTGTTTACAAGCGATACACCTCACCGCTGGGCTACCGAGGCCTTCTTGACTAGACTAAATATATTAAAAAGACTTTCGGTGTTTTTCAAGCATGATTTATACGAAGTTGACAAAGCAGCTGATAAATTCATCAAAACTCACAAGTTTCATCAAGATTTTTTTAATGTCACACCTGCTGTTCTCGTTAGTTGAAAGTGTGGAAGAAATATTTAATTCATCAAGGAGATGTAAAGCCCAAAAATTTTTTTTCTGCGTATTTTGTACTACATGAAAGATTTATATCAATATATTTATTCGAATTGTTGTTGCCTGTGAACTATTTCTAATCTTTTGATAATTATTAGCAATAACAGGCTTGTTGAATCTTAAAAAACTCGATTTTATTAGTTTTGATAAAGCCACGAATGTCGTGGCGAAACGTCAACTTTTTAATAAAATCGAGTTTTTTAAGATTCAACAAGCCTGTTATTGCTAATAATTATCAAAAGATTATATTAATATATATATATATATATATATATATATATATATATATATATATATATATATATATATATATATATATATATATATATATATATATATATATATATATTTATATTAATATATATATATATATATATATATATATATATATATATATATATATATATATATATAAGAGAGTAGTATATTTTTGTGTTTTTCTGAAAATTCTTGAATGCACTCAGTAGAAACTAACAGCAAGGATATCATTACTTATTTGCTTCCTCTTTGTTGCAAGTGTGGCCTTGAAGAGATGTTTTCTTCTACGTATGTATGATTGTTGCTTTCAGACGCTGGAAAGAATTAATTTTTAAATATATTACCTATTTTATTCAAATGACCTCTCAAAGCAACAATATGCTTGAAATTAATACTAATGGAAAGAAGGTACAGTCTTCAGGGCCACATTCACAACAAATAGCAAGGAAATGAAAAACTATTTTCTTGCTGTTAATTGTCTTTTGAGTATTTTACTCGGATAATAATAAATATGGTTATTTTTGATTGGATATGACCTCTATCACCTCCTTTTGTTTGGACATCTGTATATTATATATATATATATATATATATATATATATATATATATATATATATATATATATATATAGTAGGAGTATAGTTTTACTAGGTTAAGGCCACAAATACAGTCAATTTAAATATAATCTTTTACTTCTAAATATCAAAAATCAAAATTACGCGTTTCGACTTATTATTATTTGAAAACGACATAAGTCGAAACGCGTAATTTTAATTTGTGATATTTAGAAGTAAAAGATTATATTAAAATTGACTCTATTTGTAGCCTTAACCTAGTAAAACTATACTCCTACTATATAATAAAAGTGGTCAGTAAAATTTGAAGAAAAAAAAAAAAATATATATATATATATATATATATTTTTTTATATATATATATATATATATATATATATATATATATATATATATATATATATATATACATTATTGCAGTAGTTTACATATTTTTTCTATAATTTTGTATTTTCTGATTAAATTTGATACTTCTGAGACTGTTCTCGTATGCAGGAATCAAGAGAGTATTCTCTTTGAATCACTATTTCATCACTTCTAATTGAATTATCTTCTATCAATATATACTTACTGATAAGATAAGACAAAGAGCAATAATTTTGGCATAATATTATTAGAAATAAATATTATCAGAACAACACATGTTTGATTTCAACGGTTATTATATTTGACTCTATGCGTTTCACCACACACTGGCTTCTTCGGATAGAAATGAAATACTGAAATCTTAGTTTACATAAAATTGTTAGTAGCTAGGGAGAAACAATGACAACAATAAATTAAATTAGTGTGGATGAAAGGTAATCCTTCCAGAAAACTTGCTCAAACTACATCAGGTACTAAACATATATAGGAGTGGAGAATGATTTAAGTCAATTTGTTCGTATATAGGTACCTATAAATTTCTAGGAATCCCCAAAAGTTTAATTTCAATCCTCTATTCTCTCTAAATGTAAAATATGGAAATCTTTGAATGAATGATTCTCATCTAGCAAATGATTGGAATAATTAGATTATTATAAAATTTTGGCATACTACAAAATTTTTAGTTTGTTCGATCCGTACAAAACAAAATAAGCATCTAATGAATAAATACTAAGTAGTCCTTGATATTGATGTAAATAAAATTTCTGTTTTCGATTTTCACTAAATTTTTTCAAACATAACAATTGTTTCGTCAAACACAGTGACTTCTTCAGGTGAGTAATTCAAACTGACTTCACAAATTGAATATATTACAAATACACACACACACACATATATATATATATATATATATATATATATATATATATATATATATATATATATATATATATATATATATACAGCGACTGATCAAGAGTTCTGACCGCCCTAGGCTAATCATGGGTACGCGCCCCTGCCAGGTGTGTTACATCTGGCCACGACATTCGTGGCTTTATCAAAACTTTTAAAAGTTTTGATGAAGCCACGAATGTCGTGGCGAAACGTCAACTTTTTAATAAAATCGAGTTTTTTAAGATACAACAAGCCTGTTATTGCTAATAATTATCAAGAGATTAGAAATAGTTCACAGGCAACAACAATTCGAATAAATAATTATATATATATATATATATATATATATATATATATATATAATAATAATAATAATAAGGAATACAAATGAGTATGATGAGGATATACATTTGTATTCTCTTATATATATTTATTCACATTATTGTCATGGGTTTTCATCAACTATCGTCCCAATCAATTGGTTATGGGACTTTCATTACTTAAAAGATCAATTTCAGAAGAATTTTAGAGTTGATTATCGAATGCATCAATGAATTAATAATAATAAGATTATTCCTTTCTTTATTTTCGACCCAGAAAATAGCAACTTACGTTTTAACGTTTTTTTTTTAAAGTGTATTATTAAATGAAAGAAATCACATAGGTTATAATTTGAGCTTTATGAAGAATTAGAATAAACAATTTTCAGAATATTTTCTATAGCAATTGGTTTTCCCTCGATATATTCATAAGATTCATGGGAAAGTTGATCATATACCGGTTTCAGTTAGGTAAACACCGTTTAATGATACGGCGTCATAACTGTTCAAGATAAGTTGAGTGTAGGTTATCTCCGTGCCTCCGTGCCATCTATATACATCCACAATCGTCTCAATTTTTACTTAGAAGAGCATATTATAAGTAATCGTTCTTCAGAACTCCAAGTATATACCTTCAATTAACTGTTGCAATAATGGCACCTGTACTTCATATGTTACTTCCTAGTCCCCCTGTTAGGGCGGTAATGATGACTGCTGAAGAATTGGGAGTTAAACTGGAACTGAAGGAATGCAATTTGCTAGCGAAAGAACAATATAGTGAGGAATATATTAGAGTGAGTACAAATAAACTTTTCATATGGCGGTTTAATAAATATATTATATAGTTCTCAACATTTGTTTTTCTGCTCAAAATAACTTGAATTATCAAATATTCCAGATCTAAAAATACTATTTTTTTTTCACCTCAGCATGTTTCACTAGACAAGAAAAATTATCATCATTATTCATCATGGAAAGAGTATATAGTATCTTACAAAATTTATAGTTATATTATATGAATTATTTACAAATTATTCATACTTAATTATAATAGAAATATATCCTTATTCATTCTCAAGTAAGATTTCTATATTGATTTTACGTTTCTAAATATCAATTAAATATATTGAGTAAATAACGTGGTCAATATTGAGAACGATTTAAGTCCTAACAAAAGACATGATTATTTGATTATAATGCTCACTTTTATAAAGAATATTAAAAATGCTATAATAATAGAAAACCGGATCATAGTATACACTACATGAATAGAAACAACTAATTCTCCGATATCTCAGATACAAAACATTATTATATAGGCTGAAAATGGACGTAGGTATGTCTAAGATTCTGCAATCACCTATATTGATTATATAGTCAATTTATGTTCATATTATTAATTCTCAACAAAAATTTTGATTTCATTTAAATTAATGAAGAAGTATAAAAGGTCATAACTGACATATAACGTGTTCCGCTTATCATATTTTCATTTTCTAATCGCATTTAATACTATAGAAACAAACAAAAATTAACTAGTCTGATTGGGGCCATTTATTAATTATAACAAACAAATTTAATGAATTTTGGAAAATCTGATTGATATATTATCCCTTTTGATTTATTTTCAATGAATATTGATAAAATTGCTTTGTTCAGAAAAAAATTTAAATTGCGTTTACAGTACAATATCTTTTGATTTCAATTGATATGAATAACATTATAGTACGATCTGGTTTTGAAACGTTATGTTTAATCTATAATTAAGACTATAATATACAATTTCTTTTAGTAAATTTCATCTTTTAATATTGTATCTTGCTTGACAATCTGGTGTTACACTAAATATAAAAAAATTTCAAATTAAACTCTGAAATTTCTAAACTGTTGAATCTTCATAATGCAACTCCTCTATAAGTGTGGAACAAGCTCCGAATTCATTCCGTCGGCCCACCCATTTCCTCACCCTACAGTTTTTTGTAGGCTATTATAAAATAAAGGACTCCGCGAATCCATTCCAGCAAGGAAAATTTATAAATGATCACTGCCACGGGCCCTGAGGTGGAAATGAAATATTCCAGGTCACGAGAGAGCTGTGGCTCTTCTGTCTCGAGAGTGAAAGCAAGTGGACAACCCCTTGATCTCGAGACTTTTTCTCGAAATTTTGTCTCAGATGAACACTTAACTTAATACAGTCTTTATAGGATAAATAGAGAACAAATACTTTGTTATGTTACAGATGAATCCAGCGCAGACTGTCCCAACTTTAGATGATGATGGCTTTTATATATTCGAGAGTGCAGCAATAATGGGATACCTAGTCAACAAATATGGAAAAAATGATTCTCTCTATCCAAAAGACATAAAAAAACGTGCTACAGTTGATCAATTGCTTCACTTCAGTACACAATCTTTCACAACCTTTCTGTTGGTTTCCGTAAGTTCATATATGTAATTGTTAATAATTTTTAATATACTTCCGGTACATATTGGTGCCTCCGAACCAACCAAATTAATTTTCCAACTGCCTCCATTTTCACCTAGATATTTGTGTTTCCATTTATATAGTTTTCGAATATTATCTCGTTTTGCTTGGTTATCAGCACATGATGCACATCCCGAATTGTTATTATTTTTTAATGAAATGAATTATTTTTTAATTTTTCTTACGATTTGCTATTAAAGAGTGGCTCTTCAGTACGAGATGCACTTTGCGATTTTTTATTTTTTTCGAATAAAATTAATTATTTGCTATTTTAATCACGATTTGTTGTTAAAGCGTTTTCTTTCAACAAATTTAATAGGTTCCAAAGTTTAAGTGAGGAATAATCTGCGATGTCGAAATTTTCTTTCGTTCGTTTTCTATAATAGAAGTACTAAAGATAATGGGAAATTTATCATGATCGTTGAGCATATATACTGGCAATATTTTATCTATTCCACTCTGTTATATCTGATCTAAGTACATTATAATACATGTACCTACATTACGATAAGATTTGACCTTGCTATGTATGTAGTTAGCTAGAGCTTGCATGACTTAGGTAACATAGTGTGTTATTCTCTAACATTCTCATAGCAAATATTCAGGTAATTTTGTTATATCAAGTATTGACCTCCAACATACAATTTTATAGATAGAAGGGTTTACTATAATTGACATTTAGATCATGAAATGAACTCTTATTAAAGTAGTTTTCTCTATTGCAACGAAGGTGCAGACGAGTACTCTAGTGATGATTAGTTTTTTAAAATTTCATTTCGAATTTCACGAGAAGTTCATTGTTCTTGAATAAACCACCAAAATCACTAATCTGTACTGTGTGGCTCTCAGAAGCTGCCAATTATAATGTTCTACACACTATTGGGTAGGCGATGGCAAGACTTTTCCTAATTATCATTACTAAGGATAGTATAACGCTCAAAACAGTCAATTTTTCTGTGTAGAGCCATTTTTTCTCGGTCTTGCTTGAAGTGCAGGATGATGACACTTCATCATGGAGTTTTTGGTACTATTAGATCAGGCATGGCCTCTAGATGGACGGACATTAATGCATTCAGCTAACAGATCACTTGAGTCGGATTCAAGGACGAAAATAGTTATTTGTATACCTAGGCCGCAAAATACCTTTTCGTGCAATAGCACGCGAAGCGAGTATTTCGCGTACGCACCACAGTCCGCGAAATTTAATTTCGCGGCCGTTACCCGTAGCAACGGCCGCCAAACCAAACGTCACTTATACCAAAAAGTAACAACAACTATGATATTTCAAAAGAGACATCCTGTATCTCAATGTATTTTGCGTTCTGTCAAGAACTGTCAAAATATTTTTTCTATATTCGAACATGGTCATTTCCATAACAACGCTGTGACTTGTTAATAACTATTTTAGCGTACCGAAAGAGAAATTATCGCCGAGGCCGCTTGCGGCCGAGGCAGGATATTCTTGAGGTAGCTAAAAAGTTTCGCGGCCATACACACTATTTTTCCTGCAATCGACAAAATTATTAAACTATACAATTGCAAATGAAAATATAAGTGCTTTAAAAGCAACAGTAATTAACAGGTCACAGCGTTGCTTTGGAAATGACCATGTTCGAATATATACAAAATATTTTGACAGTTCTTGACAGAACGCAAAATACATTGAGATACAGTATGTCTCTTTTGAAATATCATAGTTGTTTTTACTTTTTGGTATAAGTGACGTTTGGTTTGGCGGCCGTTGCTAATGGGTAACGGCCGCGAAATCAAATTTCGCGGACTGTGGTGCGAACGCGAAATACTCGCACGAAATAGTTATTTGTATACCTAGGCCGCGAAATACCTTTTTAGCGTACCGAAAGAGAAATTATCGCCGAGGCCGCTTGCGGCCGAGGCAGGATAATCTTGAGGTAGCTAAAAAGTTTCGCGGCCATGGTATACACACTATTTTTCGTGCAATCGACAAAATTATTGAACTAGACAACTGCAAATAAAAATATTAGTGCTTTAAAATCAACAGTAATTAATAAGTCACAGCGTCGCTGTGGAAATTACCATGTTCGAATATAGAAAAAACATTTTGACTGTTCTTGACAGAACGCAAAATCCATAGAGATACAAGATGTCACTTCTGAAATATTATAGTTGTTGTTACTTATTGGTACAAGTGACGTTTGGTTTGGCGGCCGTTGCTACGGGTAACGGCCGCGAAATTAAATTTCGCGGACTGTGGTGCGTACGCGAAATACTCGCGAACAAACCGTTGAAAATTGGCTATTATGGACGAAATTCTTCTACATACTCGTATAAAACGATTCTTCGAGAACGAAAGTGAGATTGTGTATCAGAGGCGGGTAATTCCGTCGAAAATATCAAGAGAACAGAATTTTGATTCAGAAACCTTTATTTCGTACTTAAAATATCTTTCTATTCAAATTCACCTTTAATCAAAAATTACTGATCTATTCGCATAGCTCAATGTTCCCGTATCAGTCTGTGCCTTATGCAGTTATTCAATTCTTGGACATTAGTGTATTCACCCAATAGGTCATTTGAGTCGGACTTATCACCTACTAAGAATACAGAAATTTTTAGACATTTGGCAATACTTTTTAAATTAAATTTTCTCTTGGATATGCTCGTACCCCCCTTTAGTGCGCCCGTGTCCCAAAGATTGAGAATCACTGCCTTATGCATCAATTCAATTCTTTAGATTCAATTGAATACAATTATGTCCCCATACTGTCATAAAATTATTAAGTAATATGGATTCTTTCAGAAACCAACCGTTTTATTTTTCAAGAAGAAGTCAACCATACCTGAAGAAGATATAAACAGGATATTTCGAAACGTCGAAATTTTGGAGAAATTGATAGGAGATAAAGAGTACGTAGCTGGTGCTGAATTAACGATAGCTGACTTCAGTTTTGTGGCATGGGTATCCACGCTCGATGTCATGTTTCCTATCAAGGAAGATCGTTTTCCCAACGTAGTGCGTTGGTGGAAAAACTTAGAGAAACTTCCCAGTTACCAACTCAATATTAAAGGTGTGGCTCAATTTAAAAGCATTTGGGATTCTAGGGAATAACGCTGGAAAATATATTTTCATGATATTACATTCGTTTCTTTTATGTGTGTTATTTGTAGATTTAACTTAGGCAACTCAGGTAGGTCATCATTTATATCATACTTTGATAAAATAAAGTACTTATCTTGCAATGAAATTAAATAGGTCAAACTTGAAATAGTATAGGAAACATATATAGTTTTATTAATATACAGCATTGAAGTTTTATTAATTAGGCCAAGCTACAGAGATTTTTTCATGTAAAAAGTGTTAGAAGAAAACCAGCTCCGCCATTGTGTGTAAAATAGTTCCACATGATATAGTGATATGTTTTTCACTCGACTTTATTATTTATGTCTTTGTTATTAACAATTTTATGCAAAAAATTTTAGTTTTTTGCTTATAAAATTGAAACTATCAGAGTAATCGTGATGATTTCAATAGACTTATTGTAGAAAATGAAAAAATGAAAAAAATGAGAGGTCGGACGACTCGATCAGACCCTTAGTCTAAGGGAAAATTGGAAAAAACCGTCCAAAATGCAGTTTTTTCAAAAGTTCATAACTCGGTTATTTTTTGAGTTGTAGCGTAGATCCTCCGGCCAGTATTAGCTATTGATATGAACTTCATTTTTCCGAAGATCAGGAACTGTCCGATGCATAGTTTTTGATCTGTGGCCATTTGATTATGTTACTATGCAATTTTCCAGCAGACCTGAATGCGACAGATATGGTCTGATTTCAATTTACTAAAAAGATTTTGAAAGTAGAATTCTCATATTTCAAAACGTTCATCTTGGTTTTACATAAAAACGCTGAGAAATATGTTAAAAATAAAGCTGAACATGACAAAAAACGGCCGAGCGCGTGAGAGTATATGAAGAGTGGGGGTTTACAATTATTATCTGACAACGCTTAGAAATTACTGTCACGTTCAAAATGCCGACGCTTTCGAATGTCATACTTCTCCTTGCCTGCTGCTCTACCCCCACTCTTCAACTACTCTTACGCGCTCGGCCGTTTTTCGTCATGTTCAGCTTTATTTTTAACATATTTCTCAGCGTTTTTATGGAAAACCAAGATGAACGTTTTGAACTATGAGAATTCTACTTTTAAAATCTTTTTAGTAAATTGAAATCGGACCATACCTGTCGCATTCAGGTCTGCTGGAAAATTGCATAGTAACATAATCAAATGGCCACAGATCAAAAACTATGCATCGGACAGTTCCTGCTCTTCGCACAAATAAAGTTTATATCAATAGCTAATACTGGCCGGAGGATCTACGCTACAAATCGAAAAATAACGGAGTTATGAACTTTTGAAAAAACTGCATTTTGGACGGTTTTTTCCAATTTTCCCTTGGACTAAGGGTCGGATCGAGTCGTCCGACCTCTCATTTTTTTCATTTTTTCATTTTCTACAATAAGTCTATTGACATCATCACGATTACTCTGACAGTTTCAATTTTATAAGCAAAAAACTAAAAAAATTGCGATTTTTTGCATAAAATTGTTAATAACAAAGACATAAATAATAAAGTCGAGTGAAAAACATATCACTATATCATGTGGAACTATTTTACACACAATGGCGGAGCTGGTTTTCTTCTAACACTTTTTGCACAAAATGCTCACTCTAAATCTCTGTAGCTTGGCCTAAATATGTAATTTCAATGATTGAAGGACTCATTTTTCATATTTCCGAAAAAGTAGCATAGATGAAAAATTTAATTTTTAGAAAGCAAAAAATAATCGCTTTTATTGATTCTCCAATCCCTCACGGTTATCAAGTAATCATATAGATTATAGAGTAACATCAATATTATTATTACAAAGGGTATCTAAAAACATCATCAATCTATAAAGGATAACTATACGTGTACAAATATTTTGGAAATTTAACACCAGATTAACGTGGAAAGCTGAATATTTTCAATATGGATGCACTTCCGTTTGTACCGGAAGTTATCACCTTGGTTATTTTAAATATAATCTTCTATATGTTGTTATATTTTTGGAATCTGCGAAAGATATTTGGCAGATTTTTTGTTACAAGTTCTATACCCAAATTTAAGCATTTGTAACATTTTATGTCAAAAATGACGTTCGCAAATCCTATTTATTCCTTGCAATCTTATCCTAAAACAATATTGATATTAAAGAAAAGATTAAATTAGTCCATGCTTCGTATTTCTCTTAAACTGAAAATAAATAACTCTGCTTCACTGTACTGAAGAGAAATTTTATTCTTCATTCTAGAAGGAAAGAGAACTATTATAAAAAAACTTCAAATAATTGATAACACGAGAATAATGTTTATGGATATTGACGCAATTTTTTTTTGATTTGATTGACCTATCCTCCTGCCAAACAGAAAAAAACACAAAAAAAAAGATAAATGACAAATTGATTATATTGTTGTATTCAAGAAGAGTAATTGTAGTTATTGTTTTCCTAACCTGTTTGCGTAAGTGGCTCTGATTGAAATATAAAACTGAAGAATGATTGATCAAAGGTTGTATACAAAATACTCTATCAATCTATACTAACTAATGATGACAAAGCAATAATTTTGGATAACAAGAAATTAAATCAGAGTGGAGGGTAGGTAATACTTGCTCAAACTACATCAGGTATGTAACATATTTAGGAGTGGAGAATGATTTAAGTCAATTTGTTCGTATATACCTATAAATTTCTAGGGCTTCCCAAAAGTTTAATTTCAATCCTCTATTCTCTCTAAATGTAAAATATTGAAATCTTTGAATGAATGATTCTCATCTAGCAAATGATTGGAATAATAAGATTATTATAAAATTTTGGCATACTACAATATTTTTAGTTTGTTCGATCCGTACAAAATAAAATAAGCATCTAATGAATAAATACTAAGTAGTCCTTGATATTGATGTAAATAAAATTTCTGTTTTCGATTTTCACAAAATTTTTTCAAACATATCAATTGTTTCGCCAAACACAGTGACTTCTTCAGGTGAGTAATTCAAACTGACTTCACAAATTGAATATATTACAAATACATATAAATATATATATATATATATATATATATATATATATATATATATATAAATAATATGTATATATATATATATATATATATATATATATATATATATATATATATATATATATATATATATATATATATATCAGTGGCGGCTCGTGAGGTTTTGGTTTGAGGAGGCTACAAGAGGTGTTAAAAAATACACCATAGGCGAAAATTTCTAGGATTTCAAGGTCAACCGCCTTATAATTTAAAGAAAATCAAAGTAAAACAAGCACCCTAAGCTATTAATTTGTTTTCACTTTCGAGTGTCCACCTTGAGACCTACAACTCCTATTCACAATATTCACAAAAACTCTTCTCAGCCAATCAATCAATTCATCTATTCATCAAATTTTTTTTTCTTTCACAAAATAGTTTAACGAATTTGTTAACAGCTGGTGAGAGCAAATAAAAAGTTATTATATATTTTTGAAGATTAGCGGGATTCTGCGATCTTTAACGTTAGCAAAATGATCTATAATATCATGAAATTTTTTGTCTTTCGCCAAAAGTTTTACCAATTCCTTTTCAATAGACAACAAACTAATATTTTTTAAACGATCCTGGCTCATTGAATTTCGTAAATAAGTTTTAATTCTCTTAAGAGTGGAAAACGAGCGCTCTACGGAAGCCGATGTCACCGGGATAGAAACAATTCGACATAAGAGTTTATAAACTTGGGGTAAATCTTGATTCAAATCATTATCAAAAAGGTATTCAATAGTCCTAACATGATTTTCATTTTGCTCCAAAATTTCATTGTCATTATAAACAACACACAGTTTACTTTTTATGGCCACCTTATCAAAAAAGGTGTATTTTTGATATAAATTTTCCAAAAGGTTATCTGGAAAATTAGGCGAAAATCCGGTAAACAAATTTTTATTGAGTAAGTCGAAGAAATGCAGTTCTTTCAAATCAGAGAACCTTATTTCTTTTTGACCCCTAATAATATCCAAAATTTCATAAAATATTTGCTTATAGTGAAGCTCCATATCTGCGTAACTGAATTTCTTTCGTTTTGGGCTAAATTGAGTCGTATCATCAGTAGTTTGAAATACAGAAAATAGTTTTTTAAAATAAACTTCTGCACGAAATTCTGAAATTTTTTCCAAGAAGAAATTAATCCGCGTGTGGTATTTAAAGTTACTTTATCGGTGAAAAATTCCTCACTTTCAACTAGGTATAGAATTAAATCCTCAAATCCTAAGCGGCCCCAAACAGAGACATTTTCACTAGTAAAAAGTAAACACTGCCAATAAAATAATTTATTTTTTACCTGTGATCCGGTTAGGCAAGTATGTCTCTCATAATTCCATGTATTAAAACCGCGGTTTTGTTGTCTGTTACGCTGCACCAAATTGTTTAATTCAGGGGTAGGTCTCAATGTTTTTATCAAAACTTTATCCTCATAACTTAGTGTACTGAAGTTATGGGATAACAAATACTCCACTAAGTCACCATTGAAATTTTTGAAATTAACTTTAGTAACCAAACTCATTTTAAAACAATACGCGAGCAATATAAGTAAACACGCTGCCATTAGTAACTACGATTTTGATCAACCTTTCCTACCAAACAGATAATTGACTAATTGATTGTTGCTTTCAAGAAGAGTAATTGTAGTTATTGTTTTCCTAACCTATTTGCGTAAGTGGCTTTGATTGAAATATAAAGCTAAAGAATTGGGAATGATTGATAATAGGTTTGATACAAAAAACTCAGGAATAATATTTCATTCAGTAAGCAAAATAATGACATCAATGATTTATTTCGGTAAACAAACCTTGGGTAACTGGAAACAACAAATATTTATATATATATATATATATATATATATATATATATATATATATATATATATATATATTTGTATATATAGATAACTCTATCTCGTAAATGTTCTCGGTATTTATATATATATATATATATATATATATATATATATATATATATATTCACGTTTATCAAGTTTTAAATAACGGTTGAATAAGCCAAATAATCACAAATACGTGATACCATATCATATACTTTTAAATCAGTATTAGACCTCCTGTAACTCGAATTTCGAAATTTTTATTATTATTTTTCCCGAAAATAATAGACTATTGCATGACCAAGATTTTCAAATTTCTTTGATGCCTGATTATATATATATATATATATATATATATATATATATATATATATATATATATATATATATATTTATATATATATATATATATATATATATTTATTCGAATTGTTGTTGCCTGTGATCTATTTTTAATCTCTTGATAATTATTAGCAATAACAGGCTGCTTGAATCTTAAAAAACTCGATTTTATTAAAAAGTTGACGTTTCACTACGACATTCGATGAGGACCAAAGAGTCCGAAACACGTGTCAACGGCTGCTTCCATATAAACGTTCTATACCGATAATTCTGCTCTACTTTTTTAATATTTTCCTGCGACTAATTTCTTTGTTGTTAGATAAATAGTACCCTATTATTTTTATTTTCGAACATTACGTAGGTAACCCAAGTAACATTAATGCTCTTATTCCGATCTTCAAGATCGCTTTAAAACTATACAATAAAATTTCGAATAAAATCAAGTGATCTTCAAGACATCCCTGAGACAATCATAAAGCAGCTTCTAGCCAAAAAGGGCCCATCCTAAAAAGGCCTTCAAGACTAATTTTCAAAACTGTATTAAAACCATTAAGTTTTAATTCTATATTCTTAAAAGGTTCTTCAAGGCAACTTCAAATACATAAATTAAAACTTATTATCTGACATTTTGCTCTCAAAAAGGATTCAACGCGGACTAAATTAACTTAAAAATAATTAATGAATCCTAAAAGAGTTTTATTTTATTTACTAACACTCGACAACTTTTGAGTTTGTATGATGGCCGGCAGAGTGGTAATATTTTAAACCGCATACGTATGCTAAGCATATCATAAAATAATATTCGAAAGCAACCTATTATGGTGAAAAATTAACCAACGAATGGCACTTTTCTGATAAAAAGTAATAAAATACTTCAACATAACTCGAGCGCCGCTCATTTAATGTATTTTTCCCATATTTGAAAAATACTGAAAAAATATCATCAAATTTTATTTTGCATCTAAGGATCTAAATGTATTTTTTAATCAAATGGCATATTTCGACATACCGTTCTTCAGTTTTTTAAGAAGATACAAGACGCAATTATTTGAATAATAATATTATTTTCGTTTACTATTGAAAAAGTCCAAAATGGCGGTGTCTTTATTGCAGTTAAACATGGCCTGATCTTGATTAAAACTAATTGTTCATTTATTAAATGTTTCAAATCTCACAAGATTTAAAACAGCGTTTTATTTACCACTATAAATCCAATCACTCCCACAGGAGTCTGTTTACGTTTCCTTTCAAAACCAATATGATTTAATATGTTCAAATTATGACCTTATTGATTTAAAGTGGTCTTGCGCTCAAATGGAATCCTAACCTAAAAAAAAAATTTTTTCGCGGATCTTGCTCAAGAATAGTCTTTGGAAATGGTTTATTAATGAGTTGTATTATTGTTTAACAGTGCCTTGGCTCATGTTTGAAAGGATTGCCAATTCTCTAAGCTCTTCGCAGAAAAGCAGATTTTTTATGAGTTCATTGTCGTTTTGAAATTCATTTTGAATTTGATCGTCATTTTCGTAGATTTCTTCCTGTAATTCCCAGGCATTGCTTTCATAATCGAACGGATTGAAAGATGAAGTGAAAGGACACTCTTTATAAGTAACGCTGGTTTCAATTGCACTATGGTTTTCGTGCACTGGTTGAAAAGAGCTTCTCTCAGTTATATCCCCTCCACTTTCATCTGAATGTGGAGGGGATATTTAATTAGTTTTAATGAAGTCGTCCAAAGACCAAAAGGTATTTCTTTTAACCAAATTGACTAAATTAAAACCTTTAAACTTAATAATATCTACTCTTAATGTACTCATTAAAAGGTAAAAATTAAGTTTTTGGATTTAATGTGGTATTATATTGAATGTATTGTCTTAGGATAAAATAGTGTTTCTTATGGGTTTTAAAGAATACAACAAGGGTTCTCCATAAAACTGCATTGAAACTATTTTTCCCAGAACGGATTGTTTTAAAACCAACTTGCTATTTAATTCTTAATAATAGCAAATTAGTTTTAAAATAGCCAATGTTAAGAGTAACATGAAACCAGTATAAGATCAATAGGACATTAAGAGCAAATAGCCTTTTTATTTTGATTTAAAGAGTGCATTAAATTCTTCATTAAAGAAAAAATGGTCTTTAAGAACTTTTAGTTTATCTCAAGGTTACTTTAAATCCTATGTCGATTTATTGAACATATTAAAGCATTTTCAAAACCTAAATAAATAGAAACTGTCTTCAAATTGTTACTTGGGAAAGGTTTCTGTGGTTTCCCTTGCCATCAGTAGAAAGGATGCACTTGAAGCCATTAAAATTGATTGATGATGACAGTTCCAGGAATTCTATTGTTATACATGACAGCTCAAGGTCGTAAATCATGACAAGTCTATTGTTAAACATGACAGGTGTTCCTATTGTTATACCAGGTGTGCGGTGCAGTCTTTTGTTATACCAGATCTATTGTTAGACCAGGTGTACAGTCTATTGTTTGGGCAGGTGTTAGGGCAGGACCGTATTAACTAATGATTGAGGGTCGTGAGAATTGAATATTTCTTCACAAATTTAGACCAAAATTCGTAAATCGTAAGAAACCCGTCCCTGGCAGTTATTCGACGGGGGTAGGTATTTCTAAGAAAACACACACAAAAGGTTGACCCGAATATCTCTTCACAAAATCGGGTGAAACCCGACGCTGGTATTAGTTATTCAACGTGGGTGATCTGGTCTTTACAAAATCGTGTGATTTCATAGAATTCCGGCGCGCCAGTGGTGGGGGTGGTTTCTATATTAACCTTAACAAACTCGGAAGAGTTTAGATTACTTCTTTTATAGTTGTTGAACAGTTTCATTGTGCGTAATGTCGTCGAATATGTTTGCCGGTTTTTTAAGACCCCTGTCTCTGGACATGATCATGAATATATTTAAGCAGGGGCAATTCAGAACAGCTGAATTACTCGATATCGTAATTGATATTGTTAATGAAAAAGTTGTTCTGGAGAACTCATCATATAGGTAAGAAACCCACATTACTTTACTTTCCACGATAGCAGTTTCCACGACCCCCACCCTTTCTCCATGCTTACCTGTTGTTGTGCAATCGCCGAAAATTACCGAAGAAACCCGAACGCCTTTCTACGATATTCCAAGGATGACTCACCCAATATGTATGAAGTGCTTGTAAAATATTATTTCAATATTGAGAATATTGTGTTAGATAGTATCATTTGATAGAGATATTATGTGTAATTGTATATAAATATGATTAAATGTATGATATTATATAACAATAAACTTTATTTCAGAAAATTTATTTATCTAGTTACAAACCTTCTTATTTGAAACACTAAATTATTAAAAAATATAATTTGAACATTCGTTTACATGCATTATAATAAGCCCCGATAAACTTATCAATCAAAACTGTTATTCAATCAAATCTTTTCAGATGTAATTACGAACAAAAATCTGAAATTTCATAAAACCTATTAGGTAATTATATGAATATAAATAATTAATTGAATTTATGATTCCTGGATACCTTTTACTAATGATTTGTACATATATTCAATTTGGCGAGATTGAATAATTTATTGAACTTTTTTTCATATAAGATTCACAAATTTTTTTATGGAAGAACAAAATAAATTAAGTAACTTTTTTCCTATAAGATGTATGAAATTCATCAGATCAATCAGATTTTATTTCTTTGATTAGGCGGAATGCGAAATTTTTTAATGCAATTTTTATAAGATTCATGAAATTTTTTCATGAAGAACAAAATAACTTAGAGAACTTTATTACAGAAAATTTATTTATCTAATGACAAACCTTTTTATTTGAAACACTAAATTATTAAAAAAATGTCAAATATTTACAGATATAATTACGAACAAAGATCAGAGAATACTTATTAGGTATTATATGAATAAAAATAATTTATTGAATATATGATTCCTGCATTAATTGTGTAAATGATTTGTCCATGAAAGCGCACAATGAAACTGTTCAACAACTATAAAAGAAGTAAACTAAACTCTTCCGAGTTTGTTAAGGTTAATATAGAAACCACCCCCACCACTGGCGCGCCGGAATTCTATGAAATCACACGATTTTGTAAAGACCAGATCACCCACGTTGAATAACTGATGCCAGCGTCGGGTTTCACCCGATTTTGTGAAGAGATATTCGCGTCAACCTTTTGTGTGTGTTTTCTTAGAAATACCTGCCCATGTCGAATAACTGCCAGGGGTGGATTTCTTACGATTTACGAATTTTGGTCTAAATTTGTGAAGAAAAATTCAATTCTCACGACCCTCAATCATTAGTTAATACGGTCCTGCCCCTAACACCTGCCCAAACAATAGACTGTACACCTGGTCTAACAATAGATCTGGTATAACAAAAGACTGCACCGCACACCTGGTATAACAATAGGAACACCTGTCATGTATAACAATAGACTTGTCATGATTTACGACCTTGAGCTGTCATGTATAACAATAGAATTCCTGGAACTGTCATCATCAATCACTTTTAATGGCTTCAAGTGCATCCTTTCTACTGCCATCTAATGATAACAATTTTGAATGTTGATATTAGACTGAATAGCACGTAATAAATAACAAAGAACAACCACATTCGGAAAAAAATTTTAGCAAGACAAAGTAGTCTTTGTCTATTCAAATTTTTTCAAATCAATAAATGTCAAAGAAATTTCAATTTTTTCAAAAGTTTTGAAAAACTACGAATGTCATAGTGAAACGTCAACTTTTTAATAAAATCGAGTTTTTTAAGATTCAACCAGCCTGTTATTGCTAATAATTATCAAGAGATTATATATATATATATATATATATATATATATATATATATATATATATATATATATATATATATATATATATATATATATATATATATATATATATATATATTCTGGTAGGTACATAATGGCATATCCAGCAACTCCCATAACACCATAACTTGAAATTTGGTATCTGGAATCTTTGAAGGTAGAATGAGACTATCATAATTACTATTCTAAATTACTCGATAGTCCTCAATATATATCTGCAGGATATCGAATATATTATATATTATACTATATAAAAGTCTTAAAAGACTATGTTGAATAGTATATTTTTTGTTAAATATTCTGTTTTCTTATTAAATCTGATACTTCTGGGACTGTCCTCGTATGCAAGTATCAAGTGAGTATTCTTTTTGAACTACTATTTATCTGTTTTTAACTGAATTATCTTCTATGATTCTATACAACCTGATGAAGACAAAGAGCAATAATTCTGGCTTACTACGATGTTTTTATATTGTTTCACCCGTAGAACACCCTAACAATTATATCACTTCATAACATTCGAGGTCACATGCCGGTTTCGGATCGATATACAGAGTAGGACTGGACAGGGCGGCAAGGCGGCAGTTGCCGCCTGGGCCAACCTGAATAAATATTGGGGGGCCAAATACAAAATGACACAAACACAACCTAATATCATGCACTTTTACTGATCATTGACCCTTATTCCTTAAAAACTTCAAGTTAATAGTGATAGCTAATTGGAAATGGAAAATTTCGATTAGTTTGTCAAGAGCTGCCATCTATAAGAACTAGAAGAAAAAAAGAATGATAGATGAAACTACTGATGATTACAGTATTCATGACAATATGAAAAAACTTGAAACAGAAGTGTTCAAAGGGATAATAAATCAAACAGTGCCGTAGTATACAAGATATATTCGAAGCAAATAAAAAAAATATATGAAGAATTTTCCTTACTGGCTCCCCAAAATTTTGAGAACATCGCAAATATTTTAGACCGTTATCAGTCCGATAAATTAACAGAGCTTTGCTCGAAACTTAATATGGTGATCTATATTAAGTACTAAGACACTAAGACCTAAAAAAAGGGTTACTTGATTTTTCAAGACTATATTTATCTATGAATAGAAATAGAGACACGATCACTAAACAGTATATAAACAAAACTCCCGGAAGTGTATGTTTAGGTTGTGATCACTGTTGTTTTGCGATTTTGCGTAGTTATAATATGCATGTGTGTACGTATACAAGCTTATATATGGCTTATAAATATATAATTACCCTTTCGCGTACAAAGGTAACCTGTAAGAGGGTATTTTCAAAATTAAAATTAATTAAAACTCGATTAAGATCAATGCTATAGGTGACGATCTATTGAAATTATTGTTAGTAATAAACATTGAAAAAGATCTGCTCAAAAATATTGATGAGCCAATAATAACTGAACTTGCTACAAGTAGCAAAACCTATTACAATCTCTTGATATCCAAATATAGCCATGATAGATACGTATTTAGTAGTTCTGTTAATTACAGTTTCTATCGTTCCTTCGCAAAACCTAGTAACTGAAGTTCTGAATTGTATTTGATATATGAAATGTTCATAAACCTTTCAACTAATATTTTGAATTTTAATCCATTCCTTGACGTCAACTTCGCATGCTTCGGTTTAATTTTTTTTATTCAAATTTAGTCAGGTTTATAAATGCTTAGCCTAGAAACTCATAAAAACAAGTCACTTAGTTTTACCATGAGAAAAAAGATTAATGTTTCTGTACTTATTATGTACTATAACAAAACCCCTGCAACCAGAAGCAAACTTTTTTTGCAGGGTTTTCTATATTTTATATTCTTTAGAGTTATTCATCTTCATTTTCCTTCTGTTTTTACTTCCTTCTTGTCGCTTTTATCTTTATATTACGACTATTTACGTTTTGTATGGAATACTAAAAAGTTTTTATTCTTATGTTGATATAATTAGGTACCTTATTTTATCTTCTGTTTGTTATTTTACTTTTTGAATAGAAAATGTATTTTTATAATTCAGTAGTTTTTATGATGAAATTTGGAGATCCAAAACTTATCACAATGAATATTTCTTTAATGAGAAAGTGGTGGGCCAAATCAGGTATACTGCCACGTGGGCCAAATGGTTCCAGTCCGACTCTGTCGATATACATAGATTAATGACTCGTTCCCCACGACATAAGTGTTCAAGATAAGTTGAGTGCAGGTTATCACTGTTCCATATGAATCCATAAACGTCTATATTTTTACTTAGAAGAGCATTTGAACTCCAAGTATAAACATTCAATTAACTGCTGCAATAATGGCACCTGTACTTTATATGATACCTTTCAGTCCCCCTGTTAGAGCGGTTATGATGACGGCTCGAGAACTGGGAGTTAAACTGAAACTGAAACAAACGAATTTGCTAGCAAGAGAGCAACTGAGCCAAGAATATCTTAGAGTGAGTAGGTACAAATAAAATATTCATATATAATGGGTTGATGAATATATTATAAAGTTCACAAAAACTCTTTTTCTAAAATAACTTGAATGATCACATACTTATAGCAGATATTAAAAAAAATTCTCCTCTTCATGAACCACTAGACACGAGAAAATATTATGAATGGAAAGAATATATATCATCTCACAAAACTCAGTTTTACTATATGAATAATTGATAAATTATTCATACCTACCTCATAGTACTAGAAATATCATTTAATCAATTCCCAATTAAAATTTCTATATTGATATTTTGTTCCCGAATATCAATTAAACATATTGAGTAAATAACATAGTCACGTATAAGAACGATTGAAGACGTGCTATAAAAAGACCTGAATATTTGAATGTGATCACTTATACGAATAATATTTAAAATCTAATAATAATATAAAACAGAAAAAACCTATTCTTCAACATTTCAGATACAAAGTAATCTGGTAGTCAATCGCTAAATCATTACTTGGAATATTTGGAAAAATCTCCATCGTCAACACAATCAAGAAGCCCTGCATTTCCTGTAATTATCAAAATTTTAGTTTTTTATTATATCGACTGAAAATGGACGTGAGTAAGTCTAACATTCTGCAATTGTATTGATTATATAGTCAATTAACTAATGTTTCATATAATTGAATCTCAACAAACTTCAATTCAGCTTTCATTTAAATTAATGAATGATGCTACTCCTTTCATATTTTCATTATGTAATCGCATTCAATACTATTTTAAAAAATCAATTAATGAATTTTGGAAACCGCCCGCCGTTCTTGTCGCAGGTGGTCACATTTGTATAAAAACACCCCTCAATTACTAGGTTGGATAATGAATTGTTCAAAATTATCTTGGCAGATAATATTGAAGTGGTTCTATGAAACGATGAAGACGGTTTTCAACAAATCTTATGTATTCAAAGGCAGTGGCGGCGTAAGGCGTGGGCGACCGCCTACGGCCTCGCGGACCTAGGGGCCTCGCGCTATAGCCGGCAGATATATATATATATATATATATATATATGTATATATATATATATATATATATATATATATATATATATATATATATATATATATATATATATATATATATATATATATATATATATATATATATATATATACCTATATCTAT
The DNA here is from genome assembly GCA_030704885.1 of Cynegetis impunctata. Lineage (NCBI taxonomy): Eukaryota > Metazoa > Arthropoda > Insecta > Coleoptera > Coccinellidae > Cynegetis > Cynegetis impunctata. The sequence continues at coordinate 202,335 of JARQZK010000765.1, forward strand.
ATATATATATATATATATATATATATATATATATATATATATATAGGTATACTAGCTGACCCGGCAAACGTTGTTCTGCTATTTAAATTATTTTTATCTATTCATCTATCTGCCGATGTATATCTACCTATCTAACTATATATCTATCTATCTAGATAGTTATCTATCTTTCTATCTATCTAACTATCTATCTATCTATCATTCTATCTATCTATCTGTCTATCTATCCGCATATCTATCTATCAATTTATCTGACCGGGCAAACGTTCTGCCATATAAATTATTTTTATCTATCTATCTTTCTATCTATTCATCAATCTGCCTATATATATCTACCTATCTATCTTATCTAGTTATCTATATTTCTATCTATCTATCTAACTATCTATCTATCAATCTATCTGACCCGGCAAAAATGTTAATCATTGGGAGTATGAAAAATATATTACGACCTATTCTCAAACCGACTATTGTTATTTTCGATTGCCATCTTGCAGACCTATTGCGGATCTGTGGCTAAAATTTAAAAAAATGAAAAGATGCAAAAATATGGGTTGATCGTAGAAGAGTAAACAATTGAGAGTAATATGAATTTTTCTATTCTAAGTCATGACGAAATAAAAATGACATAGATTAGAAATAATTTTATATGGTGGTTAAGTATTCTCAAATTTTCTAATTTCCCGCGCAATTTTCCTAATTTTTTCTTTCATAAGAACCTTCTTCTGACAATAAAAAACACAACAAAAAAAGAATTTTAGAAATAATTTAATATTGTTTTTAATTATTCTCAAATTTTTTAATTTCCCGCGCTATTTTCTTAATTTTTTCTTTCATAAGAACCTTCTTCTGACAATAAAAACACAACAAAAAAAGAATTAGTGAAATCGGTCCAGCCGTTCAAGCATGATGGTGGGACCAAGGGAAATAAGGATTCATTTTTATATATAGAGATTTTCTAATTTCCCGCGCAATTTTCTTAACTTTTTCTTTCATAAGAACCTTCTTCTGACAATAAAAAAACACAACAAAAAAAGAATTACTGAAATCGGCCCAGCCGTTCAAGCGTGATGGCGGGGCCAAGGGAAATAAGGATTCATTTTTATATATAAAGATATCAGAATTGAACAAATGTCAGCTATCTTGAGAGATTGTAATACATCAATAAACACAATAGAAGACAACTTTATTGGATTTCTTGCTGCCACTGAGACGACTGAAGAATACTTAACTAATACAATACTGGGAGAGCTAGCAAAAAATTGCTTAGATTTTCAAAACTGTCGTGGCCAAGAATATGACAATGGTGCATATTATGGTAATCGCAAATGATTGAGTCAATATTCGAATAATAAGTTTAAATTCTAGAACATTTTTATACTGCGGTTATCATAGCTGGAATCTGCTGTTAGTAGAAGTAGCAAATTATTCTGTGGTAGCAAAAATATTCTCTGGTTTTATTGACAAAATTCATTTGCTATTTTCAAATTTCATCAAACGCTGAAATTAATCAAAGGCAAACTGAAGCTTACTATGAAGCCTTTATCAGACACCAGGTGGGAGATCAGAACTGGGGCAGTGAAGGCTATATTACTGCAATTTGACGAAGTTATTCAATGCATCGAAAGCTTAAAAAATCAAACAGAATAATCAGACACAATTAGTGATTGTGCTTCGGTTTTGAACAAAATTATTGAGAAAAGCAGTTATGATCTGCCTAAAGACTTCAAAAATAAAAGGGTAGCCAAAAAGAGAATGTTTGATTATGAAGACAGCGAACAACCTATACAGTCTCCTTAAAGCCGGTAAAAAATAGATTTTTCAACACCAGCAACTAAAATTAACGTCAAATATTGCCGACAAAAGTGGTGATGATGAAAAATGGTGATAAAAATTTACTGTTCGCTGTCTGTTAATTACATAGACCACCACTTGTTGAGATTATTGCGACAAAAATAAAATTTAGAGCGAACAATTAATAAATTAGTAGCTGTCAAAAGTTAGTCGATGCATGTTGGGAAACAAGAAGAGGGTCTCGCGAAATGTACCTTGCCCACATCAAATTAAGGTCTTGCCCCGCCACAGTTCAAAGGAGCAAATATTATATATATATATATATATATATATATATATATATATATATATATATATATATATATATATATATATATCAGGGGCGGCTAGTCAAAGGAGGCTAAGGAGGCTAAGCCTCCTCAAAAATATTCCGTGTATCACTAATATATATATTATATTGAATAGTCAGCATTCAGCATATTCATATTAATCAAAATCATATTATTTTATGCACCTACCTTCCTTTCAACCTACATTATATAATATAATTTATTAATTAAGATAGAAGGTATTTACATTTACTGCATTTCATTCATTTCAAGATTTGTGGCAACGCTGCGGTAAGCTTAGAAAGGACGAAAGGTATATTCTCAACGTTCATTATGCCTGCCACAGAAAAGCAAACTCACACCACTCAAAAACAGAATACTGTATTGCAATAGTAAAGCAAAACACATGTAAATGGCAACACGGATAGGAACCCAGTTCCGGCCAATCACAACTATAGAATTTGTTGCCTGACATCGAGTCAATTTCGTTGGAAATCGTAATGTGTCGTAATTCGCTAATGGCCGCCAGAAAGAGTTCGCGTATTGTGTAAAAATGAGTTTCATTACTGAATCTGAAGTTAATTTCAAAAATTTCAATGGTGACTTAGTGGAATATTTGTTATCCCATAACTTTAGTGCTCTAAGTTATGAGGATAAAGTTTTAATAAAAACAGTGAGACCTACCCCTGAATTGAAGGATTTGGTGCAACGTAACAGAAAACAAAACCGCGGTTTCAATACAAAGAATTACGAGAGGCATCCTTGCCTAACCGGATCACAGGTAAAAAATAAATTATTTTGTTGGCAGTGTTTACTTTTTACTAGTGAAAATGTCTCTGTTTGGGGCCGCTTAGGATTTGACGATTTAAAAAATTTATCACGTTCTTTGGAAACGCACGAAAAATCCCAGGAACATGTCGTGTCGCGGATCAAATTTAAAATGTTTTGAAAAAAAACATTATTAATGTTATTGATACAGCACGTGTTCAAGAGTTAGAAAAATACAACGAAAAAGTTAAGGAAAACAGAGAAATATTGGAGAAACTGGTCGACATTATATTATTTTTATGTCGCCAAGATATAGCGATTAGGAGACAAGATGAAACAGACGAATCTAGCAATAAGGGAAATTTTAAGGAACTCCTTGATCTATTTTGCAAATATGACGAAAAGCTGTATAATTTCATTAACAACGCTACAGTTTTCTCCGGAACCTCAAAAACAACTCAAAACGAAATTATAAACTCTGCTTCCTATGTTTTGGAAACTTTTATCGAAAATGAACTTACAAATGTTAATTTTTTTTCCTGGCAAGTAGATGAGACAACTGACATTAGCTGTAAATCGCAGTTGTCGATAATATGCAGGTTCGTAAAAGATGGAACATTATTTGAGAGATTTTTAGGTTTTCATGATGTCAGTTCTGGAAGGTCTGCCAACGATTTATTCGATTTTTTAAATGAGAAATTTTCGAAGTTTAATTTTCAATCTAAACTTATAGCACAAACCTATGACGGCGCAGCGGTTATGGCTGGCCATTTAAACGGTCTACAAACAAAAATTAAATCTGTTGCTCCTCAAGCTATTTTTACACATTGTTATGCACATTAACCTGAATTTGGTTTTAAGTAACGCTTGTAGTTCTATTAGGCAAGTTAGAATTTTTTTTTCAAATTTATCTGCATTTTCAACATTTTTTTCAAAATCAACAACGCGCACAAAATTTCTAGATGCAATAGTAGGTAACAGAATTCCAAGTAACGCACCAACTAGGTGGAATTTTACTTCAAGAGCTATCTTTACTATACACAATAATAAGGATAAAATTTTAGAGGCTCTTAATTCTATAGTTGAAAGTAAGGAATTTTTCACCGATAAAGTAACTTCAAATACCGCACGCGGATTAATATCTTACTTACAAGATAAGGAATTTATATATTTTTTGAACATCTTTAGATTAATTTTTGAACAAACAGAAATAGTTTTTCAAATCTTACAGCACAAGTTTTCAGATGTGATTTACTCACGAAATCGGCTCAAGTTTCATTTGGAGAAAATTTCAGAATTTCGTGCAGAAGTTTATTTCAAAAAACTATTTTCTGTATTTCAAACGACTGATGATACGACTCAATTTAGCCCAAAACGAAAGAAATTCAGTTTCGCAGATATGGAGCTTCACTATAAGCAAATATTTTATGAAATTTTGGATACTATTAGGGGTCAAATAGAAATAAGGTTCTCTGATTTGAAAGAACTGCATTTCTTCGAATTACTCAATAAAAATTAGTTTACCGGATTTTCGGCTAATTTTCCAGATAACCTTTTGGAAAATTTATGTCAAAAATACACTTTTTTTGATAAGGTGGCCCTAAAGAGTGAACTGTGTGTTGTTTATAATGACAATGAAATTTTGGGGCAAAATGAAAATCATGTCATGACTATTAAATACCTTTTTGATAATGATTTGAATCAAGATTTACCCCAAGTTTATAAACTCTTATGTCTAATTGTTTCTATCCCGGTGACATCGGCTTCCGTAGAGCGCTCGTTTTCCACTCTTAAGAGAATTAAAACTTATTTACGAAATTCAATGAGCCAGGATCGTTTGAAAAATATTAGTTTGTTGTCTATTGAAAAGGAATTGGTAAAACTTATGGCGAAAGACAAAAAATTTTATGAGGATATTATAGATCATTTTGCTAACGTTAAAGATCGCAGAATCCCGCTAATCTTCAAAAATATATAACTTTTTATTTGCTGTCCCACACATATTTTGCACATTTTATTTTTCACAGGTTTTGTTTGTGGTACTAGATACTTTATTACTTAGTATTATACCAAATAATTCGTTGTTCCTTGTAAAAATCTTAAAAGAATTTATTTTTTGTTTGATTTTATGCAAACATTATTTTTTATTTAAGGCTTCTGCCTTGGCATTGACATCTATGCAGGAATTATAAAAAATAGATGTCTATGCCAAAGAATTTATTTAAATTTTTTTTTAGGTCTAAATGTATATTTTATTATTTTATTTTATTTTTATTTTGTTTTTCTTTTATGACAAGAATTTTATTTTAATCTATTTTTGGGAGGGTCCTATTTTATTTTTGGCAAGAAAAAACTCTCACCTCCCCGTTGGTTCTTGCTGGGCAACAATTGATTAATTCTTCGAATAAGTAACAAATTCGTTAAGTAGGTAGGTAGGTACCTATTTTGTGATAGAAAAAAAAATATGATGAATTGATTAATTGGCTGAGAAGAGTTTTTGTGAATATTATAAATAGGAGTTGTAGGTCTCAAGGTATACACTCGAAAGTGAAAACAATTTTTTTCCAAACAAATTAATAGCTTAGGGTGCTTGTTTTACTTCTAAATTATAAGGCGGTTGACCTTGAAATCCTAAAAATTTTCGCCTATGGTGTATTTTTTAACACCTCTTGTAGCCTCCTCAAACCAAAACCTCACGAGCCGCCACTGATATATATATATATATATATATATATATATATATATATATATATATATATATATATATCTATATATATATATATATATATATATATATATATATATATATATATATATATATATATATATATATATATATATATATATACGTATACATGTATATAATAAATAACACCTGCTCGTAAACCTGTGTGGTACTTATATTGTTGCCGATCAACTGTTACCTTTAAATTTAATGACATTGTTTAGACAAAGCGGAGATCGGTCACTCAGGTACTCTTATTTAAATATGAAAATACAGATGTTTAAGTAAATACTTTCATCAAATACTTCTTCGTATTTTAAGTGACTACTAAATGCATATTCTGAAAAATTAGTATCAGTGTCCAAAATATATTCTTGTTGATTGAAATGGTACTGTAGATAAAATGATCTTGGACTTATGCTAAAAGACAGCGTTAGAACCAGGTCCAGAATTATTTGTTTTCTGTATGTGAAAAGGTATGTAGACCAAGCAATTGTGCAACAGCATTTGTGAGAGAGTGATTCGTGTAACAATTTAGAAACATTGAATGATATGTTATCCGTTTTGTTTTAGTTTGAATTGATATTTATGAAAGCGCTTTGTTGGAAATAATTTCCAATTGCGTTTACAGTACAAAATTTTTGTATTTCAATTGATATAAATAACATGAAAGAACGATTTGATTCTGAGAGGTTATGTTGTATCTATTAAAGAAGACTATGCTATACAATTTCTTATGATAATCAGTCCATTTTGCCCATAGATATAACCGATTCATTAAGTGAGAAGAGACCTCGGTAGCCCAGTTGTAAAGTTTATCGTTTGTATACCGAGGACCGTGGATTCGAGTCTCACGTAGCTCTTGGATGTTGTTTATGTACCATGAAATGTTGTACTTCAAAAATGCCTATATATGTTGGGTAATTACTCAGATTCAAGCCCATTGAGATAAAAAAAATAAGTGAAACCTGAATTTATTTTTATTATAAGGAAATAAGGTTACTACGAAGGACGCCTTAATGCAGTCTTTATGCGAGAAATAGATAACAAATATTTTTTTATGTTACAGATGAATCCAGCCCATACTGTACCAACTTTAGATGATAACGGCTTTTATATATTCGAGAGTGCAGCAATAATGGGATACCTAGTCAACAAATATGGAAAAAATGATTCTCTTTATCCAAAAGACATAAAAAAACGTGCTACGGTTGACCAATTGCTTCATTTCAGTACAAACTCTTTCTCAAACATTTTATTGGTTTTCGTAAGTTGAAATATGTAATTTTTATTTCCTACATAATAAAGTGGTCCCATAGCTCAGTGGTAAGTGCGTTGGACTACTGAACAGAAGGTCGCTGGATCGAATCCCGGCCGAACCAACGAATTAATGCGGATCCATCTCTCGGAAGGCTATGGAAAACCACCGAGAAGTGTTCTGCCTAGTAAAGCCTATCTATAAAGACGTTCGGAACCGTCGTGAAATTGTAGGTCCCTTCAATTCGTGTATCACTGTATCACGCACAACACGAATAGTTGTAGGGAGGTCGCCTACGCCCGAAATCAGGTACGGCACAGGAAGAAGAAATGGAGATCAATATTTATCAAACTATATAAATTAGTATATATTTGATATATCTATATTCTGCAGAGTACATTATGCTTGCCGAAAGTTCTATGTTCTATAATATCCACCGACGTATATTATTCAGACGTCGGTAACCTTTTATGGTTGTGACCTAAAATGTGACTATGACAAAAGTGGTGAGTCAAATTTTCTGTGTTGAACCATTTTTTCCCGGTCTTGCTCCAAGTGCAGGATAATGACACTTCATCATGGAGTTTTTGGTAACATTAGATCAGGTATGGCCTCTAGATGGAAGGATTAACCTCGGCAAAACTAGTCTAAAGACAATCACAGGATTTCTTACGGGGCATTGCAGACTCAAAGAACAGAAGCTAGGTTTAGAGGGGGACAGCACCTGCAGATTCTGCAAGGAACGTCCCGAAACACCTCACCATATACTGATGGAGTGCTATGCTGTGCACCATGAAAGACTGAACACACTGGGATCATACCAGCTGACTGTAGAAGAAATACCACGAATAGACCCCCTTAAAATCCTCAAATTCCTGAAGGTATTGAGGCTTGAGGGGCTGCTGTAAAACGAGAACACATCGAGAAGCAGAAGAAGATGGGGCACAATAGATCTAATAAGGTCGCAGCGCATCGGTCACCATCCAAACCTACCAATACCAATAGATGGAAGGACATTAATGCATTCAGCTAACAGGTCGGATTCAGGGACAAAAAAATACTTTTTCGTGCAATCGCACGCGAAGCGAGTATTTCGCGTACGCACTACAGTCCGCGAAATTTAATTTCGCGGCCGTTACCCATAGCAACGGCCGCCAAACCAAACGTCACTTATACCAAAAAGTAACAACTATGCTATTTCAAAAGAGACATCCTGTATTTCAATGCATTTTGCGTTCTGTCAAGAACTGTCAAAATATTTTGCATATATTCGAACATGGTCTTTCCATAGCAACGCTGTGACTTGTTGATTACTGTTGATTTTAAAGCACTAATATTTTTTTATTTTTCACTTGTATATAATATGTTTATTTCACCTTGGATACGGTTGCTATAAACACACTCATTATGCCCTAGGCCATTATGCCCGCATTTGCGGGCATAATGGATTCAAAACGCCCGCTTATTGTACTAGGAGAAATGAAGCAAATTTCATTGATTAAATACTTCACAATCCTTGTCGTATACGACTCTGGATTTCTCCGGCAATGAATTATTCGCAGCTTTGGCTGCATTTTCTATGATATTCTTGGGTAAATTCATTTTCATTTCCATTATTTCTATAAGACTACACAAAGAAAGCAGCATGACATTCACTGAATATGATGACAAAAATATTCACAAACGTCAAAATATCAACAAATGACCATGCCTACTATGAGAAGGAACATAGATAGGAGCAATGAAACGATTTTAAAATCGCTTTTTCATCATAATATAATAATTTTTTCGTGAAAAATAAAATCTTGTATGCACCGCGTGCGTTACTAGATCCTTATGCCCATCGGGCAACATTCATCCCTCGGGCCAGAGGCCCTCGGGCCGAATGTTTCCCTCAGGGCATAAGGATCTATATAACGCACTTGGTACATAAATAACTAATTTGCAATTGTCTCGTTTAATAATTTTGTCGATTGCACGAAAAATAGTGTGTATGCCATGGCCGCGAAACTTTTTAGCTACCTCAAGATTATCCTGCCTCGGCCGCAAGCGGCCTCGGCGATAATTTCTCTTTCGGTACGCTAAAAAGGTATTTCGCGGCCTAGGTATACAAATAACTATTGTGTTTACTTTTCAACAAAATTTGACCAACTGTGTCAAACAAACCGTTGAAAATCGGCTATTTCGGTCGAATTTCTTCCACATACTCGTAGAAAACGATTCTCACTTCTGCCAAACGCAGGTAATTCCGTCAAAAATATCAAGACAACAAAAATTCTTATTCAGAAACCTTTATTTCGTACTTAAAATATCTTTCGATTTAAATTTACCTTTCATCATAAATTACAAATTTATTCGCATTGCTGAATATTCCCGTACAAGCGTATGCCTTATGCATCTTTTTAATTCTTTAAATTTAATTGACTATATAAAGTATTTCACCGTACTGTGGTGAAATTATTAAGTAATTTCGATTCTTTCAGATACCAGTCACAATATTCAACAAGAAAAAGTCAACAATACCTGAAGAAAATATAAACAGAATATTTCGAAATGTCGAAGTTTTGGAGAAATTGATAGGAGATAAAGAGTATGTAGCTGGTGCTGAATTAACGATAGCCGACTTCAGTTTTGTGGCATGGGTATCCACGCTCAATGTCGCGTTTCCTATTAAGGAAGATCGTTTTCAAAACATAGTGCGTTGGTGGAAAAACTTAGAGAAACTTCCCAGTTACCAAGTCAATATTGATGGTGTGGCTCAATATAAAAGCATGTGGGATTCTAAGGAATAATGCTAGAAAATATAATTATCATCATAATATTTCATTCGTTTCTTTCATGTGTGTTGTTTTGTTTGTAGATTCACCTTTCACAACTTTGGGCACTCATGTATCATACATTAAAAAAACCAAAGAACTGAACTTATAAGAATAAGACAAACTTGAAATAGTATAGAAGAAATATATAGTTGTATTAATACTTCGATGATTAGAGGAAGAATTTTTCACATTTCTAAAAAAGGAACATATATGAATGCAGCGCTAGGACTGGCCCGAGCATTCGACAGACTTAGTCCACCACTGTCGACACCTCTCTTCTTTTTTATTTTATATTAATTCAAATGAAAAATGGTGTATATATAAATTTATATTATAGTATAATGTTTCCAACCATCGCAATAAAACAGCAGAGTGAATAAATAAATTATTGTAAGCAACACGTTGACCCCGGCTGTATATAAAAAAAATCGATCACTCAGCCGGCAAGTTTTTTTGTTATTATTTGCTTTCATTTTTATCACATATGACGTATATCTGCCTTTTAGTTGAAAATTTTAAGTTTTTTTGTTTTTTAAATATATTCAATTTGCGGCATCACAATAGTGCCACGCCGTCACAAGTAGTTACTTTGACCATAGAGCCGGCATGACATCAACGTGATACCGCGGACTGTCGCGTGGTATCTAGATGTCGTTGCATCCACCGGTTGGCGGGAAAGACTTGTATCGCTGTGAAGTAATAAGATCTAGACATAGGGAGTTCACTTGTTACTTCACGATCGTACAAATTGTTTCTATTTACTAATATAATGGGTGATAACGAAAAAAACAAATGTATCTGAAAAAGTTATGGAATGATCTTCTATCTGATGAGAATAATGCAAACTGAGCTAGTTTTTAGTTGTGCACTAGTGAACTCATTTCTATTGTATAAATAAGTGACAGAGAGCACAATGAAAATAACACTATATAGGGAACAACTAGCTACATCATTACTAGTAGGTCAAGGAAATAATGACCCTCTAATTGACGATGCTTTACGAGACCACTCTTCAGAACTTCCTCATAAGAAAAAGCGTTGCGTTGTTTGCTACGCTGAAATAACGAAAAAGCAATGAATAATTATTGCAACCAATAAAAGTCCACGCACAAAGTGGCACTGCCCTGGATGTGAAAAAATTATTGTTGTACATGTTTTTTCATAACGTAATCAAGTTAGAATAAGTTAGTTTTAGATTTTTATATTCGTTTGATATACTTAACAAAACATTAGGGTTGATTTCTAATTTTCATTTCCGTTTCTATCTAAATGAATAAATTATAGTTGTTTCATTTTTTTGATACCCCGTAGATTTTTTCCTAAGCCCTATATCTCGGTCCGGCGCATGTGAGCCGATCACTTAGACGGCGCCTTTAAACACTTCGTTCACTCAGCATTGTGCCATGGTTTCTAACGAGATACACGCCGTCTAAATAACATTTTGTAGTGTGGCAGTACATTGATGCCGCGCCGGCACAGTAACCAAAAGAGCGCGGCATACGTGTGATGCCACGCCGGGGTCAACGTGTTAAATAGTTTATTACTTAATTTCAAGTGGAGTAGTTTCATTTGGTGCCAATGAACAATTCTGGTAAACATTTTAATTAACTCGAATACAAACACGACAACGAGCAATAATGAAATGTCTATTTTAGTCTTATCTTGAATTAAAAATATATGAATTAAGGAATATACGTAAAAGTCATTATCTTCATTATGTCCTTTTAGTCTGTTTGTTATATGTAAAATAAAAATATCCTCCACCACATGATTATGTGTTTGTTATTACAGTATTCATCTGTTATCATATAAACGATCAGAAGACACTCAGGTTGAAGTTCGAATAAAATTTTTCATTCAAGCGTAGTCATTTGTTGAGTGGTGTTGAAATATTCGATTTTGGTTCATAAATATGACTCCTAAACTATACATGTTTGATGGAAGTCCTCCAGTTAGAGCGGTTATGATGACGGCAAAAGAACTTGAAATTGAATTAGAATTGAAGGAAATTGATTTATTCGCTAAAGAACATCTAAACGAAGAATTTATAAAAGTGAGTACATGCTTTCAGTGAATGAATTTTCAATATTCTTAAGGAGCCAAATTAAAATCGATCGGGATTTGATTATAAAAATGTCTATATCATCATCATAAATTTTAAGTATTCTTACCGAAAATAATGGACTATTGTACTTTGAGGTTCTGGAGTGGTTTTTAAATCCATTTCATACCTCCTGGGAAAGAATTTTTTATGGGTAGTATATATATATATATATATATATATATATATATATATATATATATATATATATATTTATATATAATATATATATATATATATATATATATATACATATATACATATATATATATATATATATATATATATATATATATATGTATATATATATATACATATATATATATATATATATATATATATATATATATATATATATGAGGCGTGGCATTACAAAAATCACTATATCCATATTTTTCCAATATCAAGATAACAGTGAATTTTGAATCTATAGATGTTCCTCACAAAAACTGCAGTGTGTTGTCGTAGCGAAAATGATTATATCCCTATTAAAAATACATGAGAAAAATAGGTGTCACTCCAAAACTCGTTATTTTACTGCAGTGACGCTGCAGTATTAACTATATCCACTGAGCCAATGAAATCGCTCGAAAAGATTCCCGTGACGTATAATATCAGCGTAAACGTAAAGGTAATGTAGCAACCTGTTCTCTTGGTTTGTTGTTTTTAATAGATTTGCATAATTAAATCGTGGATATTATTAATTTCTAAGCCATAGAAATGTTTGTGATCCTTGCTGCACCAAAACAAGCGAGGAAATCCTGTGAAACCAGCCAAGATCAATGACATTCGACAATTATTAACCAAGCACTTTGGAAATGAGTGGTGCGATTTAGAAGAATGCAATTTTTATAAAACTGTTGTTTATGATGCAATAGTTTCTGACAATTTAGGACCTGAAAATGAGTGTGAATGTGAAAGTCATGAGGATGATCATGCAGTGAGAGTTTAAAACTTTTATCAAAACTATCCACAAAAATATCTGCTACTTTAAACTTGAAAATTTTACCTCAAGTGATTTGTTTAATTTTTATGCTGCTCGTATTTTTTTGAGTGCATTTTTTCACTATAAAAATTATTTAAGAATATTTTTTTTGTTCAATAAACTTAACTTTACAATGATTTATACGTTTTTCCTTCAAACTCAATATTCATGTGTTTGATTTGTATTAATACAATTTTAATTGTGTCAGTGCAAAAACTCTGATATCCATCTAATGATGGTGCAAAATTATCTATATCCACAGTTCTCTGCAAAACTCACTTTATCTAAACTTTGAAATGGTATAATTGAAAAAATTCAGCAACCATGTTTACATTTTGTTACCAGAATCACTATTTAGATATGATAGATAAGTTTGGAAAAAAGTAAGTACTGATTTGTTGCCGATTAACACAGATAACAGTTTTTCGTGAATTCTGAAAATTTTTCTAAAATGGATACAGTGAGTTTTGCAATGCCACGCCTCATATATACCTATATATTTATAAATACATATATACATTTATATATGTATATATATATATATATATATATATATATATATATATATATATATATATATATGTATATATATATATATATATATACCTATATATTTATAAATACATTCATACATTTATATATGTATATATATATATATATATATATATAGGTATATATATATTTTATATATATATATATATATATATATATTTATATATATATATATATATATATATATATATATATTTATATATATATATATATATATATAAATAAATAAATATATATATATATATATATATATATATATATATATATATATATATATATATATATATATATATATATATATATATATATATATACTGGGTGTCCACGGAAGGTGGCTCGCCCCTATAACTTTTTTGTTTTCGGAGATAATGAAATGAAATTTACAGGATCTGTTTAATGCATAAAACTTCATTTTTGACAAGTAACTCAACTTCATGGAAGTGACACAAACTTTCGATTTTTAAATGGGACACCTGGTATATTTTCAGTTTTTTTGACATTTAGAATACAACTATGTATCATTTGCTGCTTTTTGTAACCGTTGTTCATTTTTTTTTTCGAAATAAAATTTTATTCTAGAGGGCTATACCTTGATGCGTTCAAATAAATAATTTCGGTCCTAAAATAGCCTGTTTACCGTTCTGGGACGTAGATTTGTGGGCGTGGCTTCGGACTTATTTTGTTTCAGTTGAATTGGACACAGGCTACTCGATGATTTCAAATGTTATATTAATCTCAATAAGATTCTTCATTTGAAGAAAGTTCTAAGGTTATGGGATTTCAGGTTTTTATCGAAAGTTTTCTTTCAACCTAATACTTAGAGTGCGGTATCAAATTAATCGTAATAAAATTATCTTTTTTTTAACATGACGAGCCACCATGTTGCCATTTGAAAAAAAATAGTAATAAAAGTTTCAAAATTAAACTTCACATAGCTGAAACATTTTGATCGAAAACAGTGAAGTTGTATTTTAACATACATTTTAGGACCAAAGTTAGTTATTTAAACGCATCCATAGCCCTCTAGAATAAAAATTTATTTCGAAAAAAAAATAGAAAAATGGTTACAAAAAGTAACAAATGATACATAGTTGTATTTTAAATGTCAAATGGAGACAAAAAAACTGATAATATACCTGATGTCCCATTTAAAAATCGAAAGTTTATGTCACTTCCAGTGAAACCGGAAGTTGCATGAAGTTGAATTACTTGTCAAAAAATGCAGTTTTATGCATCAAACAGATCCTCTAAATTTCATTTCATTATCTCCGAAAACAAAAAAGTTATAGGGGCGAGCCACCTTCCGTGGACACCCGGTATATATATATAAATATATATATGTATATATATATATATATTTATATATATATATATAAATATATAAATATATATATATATATATATATATATATATATATATATATATATATATATATATATATATATATATATATATATATATATATATATATATATATATATATATATATATATATATATATATATATATATATATATATATATATATATATATATATATATTTAGTTTTTGCATCGCAAAACTCCCTCCAATTGATTTAGAGAGTTAAAAATTTGTAAGTGAATCAAGTTAATGTTAAGGAAGTGACTGTTGATGGTATAAATTTTTTTCTATAACTGACATAATTTTATGCAAATATTTGTTATTATTTGGTGGTTTCTGGTGTTTTGCGCCTCTCCATAGCTTCTACGGATTGAGTTAGAGGTTTGAAGATTGTGGATTCAACTGGTTTTCCTAACCAGAATTATTGTAATGTAGAGATTCCATGTTTTTTCGTGGTTTTTAAGGCGCTCCTCGACTGCTCCTTCAGATTAAGTTAGAGGGTTTCTGCCATCTGGTGGTTTTACTTATTTTCTTTAAACGCCGCAATTTTACCATAGAGATTTCATGAGTTTCAAGGTTTCTCCCACCTCCGCCCCTTCAAATTGACTTAAAAGGTTAAGAATTTGTATGGAACAAAGAACAATGATGAGGTGAAAACACGGCCCCATCAGTAAGGCTTCTTGTTGCTTACGCGTCTTTTTGATATAAAAATCGCATTGATGAAAGTATGTTCTTCAAAATAGAAAAAATATAAATACACAAAATTTGGTTCAATTTGTATAATAAAATTATTATTATTGTTTTAATTATTATTAAATTTCTAGTAGTTGAAACTGCGAAACGCAAATCTAGAAAACAACTGATTATCTACTTTGATCTCTTCGTCCAAGCCGTTCTAGAAATCAAAAATACGATTGGTGAAGAAAGTTTGTTTCTACACACACAAAGACGGAAATCAGTATTTAGACGGGAAATATCTCAGAGTTTCCGTCTCGGGTTCCGTAATTAAATTTCAGCATTCGGTAGGTGAGAATTGAGTCTCCGCGTAGGAGGCCGTCGGCAAATCATAGTAAGTTAGTCACTTGCAGTCTCTCAGAATATGTCGTAAGTGTTACACCTAAAGACGTTGAAGCTAAAAAGACCCGGACACTACCCGCATAACTGATGTCACTGTAACATCCAAGTCTACGTGAAATGATACTGCCTTGAGGAGATGTCCGTAAAGAGATTACAGCAAGCTAGTGTTGTTTTTTCCACTGTGCAAAACTACGTCTTTGCGTGACTGAACATCACTCATTTATGAAGTTCAGATACGACTGTATGGCGTTATATTCCTGTGAAGGATTACCGCACACCTTGATATTGTCAGCGGTAAACGCTTTTTTATTTTGAATGCGAAGAAGCAGATCGCTTGTGTAAATAATAAAGAGAAGTGGACCAAGCCTTGAACCCTGTGGGACTTCACTCATCATTAGTATTTTAGAAGACATAGAGTTTCCAGTTCTTGCACGGAACTTCCAAATAGTCTTCTCCTTCTTATTGTGCCTTATCAGGTCCCCCTGACGTTGGCAATCACGATGGCGAGCTGATCTCTGTCTTCAGCCACTCTGAACAATTGTTCGACGCTGTGTATACCTGTCCATTCCCGGATGTTCTTCAACCTGGAGATTTGTTTTCTTCCTACGCCCTTGCGTCCATCTGTTTTGCCCTTCATTACAAGCTGTAGGATTCGGTAACGACTTCCTCTGAGAACATGGCCGAGGTATGCCAGTTAACTGTTGTCAAAAGTTCACGAACTGTATTTGCCCTGTCTAAGAATGCTTCATTTCTTTGCATAGGCACCCATGGTATTCTTAGCATTCGTCCATGTAACCACATTGCAAATGCTTCTAGACGGCAACTTTCAGTGTCCAGACTTCAGCTCCGTACAACAGCACAGACGAAATGTAACATTTAATCATTCTTTGTCTTTAGGTTCAGGCTGTCATTACCGAACAGTGATCTCATCTTCTGGAACGTTGTCCGAGCTGATTAAATCCTGCATCTAATTTCGCTATACGGGTCGGATTGCTCGGTGAGCATCCGAAGTATTTAAAATTGGATACCCTCTCAACGTTCTGTCCATTTATCTGTAGTGATGCGTTGAGGTATGGCTGACGGCTAGAGACCATAAACTTTGTCTTAGCTTCATTTATATTCAGACCCATTTACTATCCCACTGTACTAACAGAATTTATGAGGTTTTGGAGACCGTCGCAGAGAATAGCCGTATCGTCAGCATAGCGAATGGTGTTAATCAGTTCGCCGTTGATTTGGACCCTGAATTCCAAATCTAGTCATCAAATTTATTTGCAGTGAATTGACTTTGTTTCCTCATGACATATAACTAGCATATAACTAACTACTATTCTTTTATCTTTTATTTCAGTTGAATCCAGCCCATACTGTACCAACTCTAGATGATGATGGTTTCATTTTATTCGAAAGTGCTGCAATTATGAAATACCTGGTACATAAATATGGAGAAAATGATTCCCTTTGCCCAAAAGATATCAAGAAGCATGCTATTATCGATCAGTTACTTCATTTCAGCACAACAATTTTCAATCGCATTGTGGCAGTTTTAGTAAGTTGAATCAAATAGATGTTAACTACTTAGTGCCACTCAATAACCTATAATATAAAGTTGTGAAAAATAGATTCTCGAAAATATAGACGCTTCTATGAACACCGGATTCATGTTAACAATCGTCTATTTATCAGGACGTTACGTGAATCCGGTCTCGTTTGATGCGAATTGTATTGTGAGGCTCCTAGAAATCGGGTAATTTTTTGCGCAAGTGCATAAAAATTACCTATAATTTTGCATGGCAGCGTGTTGTCAAAAAACTGCATGACTTCATTTTCATTTTTGGAGAAAGAGCCCGACACCAAAATATGAAAATGACCGAATGCAGTTTTTCAAAGAAATTCCGCTGGAATGCGAAATTATCCGGTTATTTTGATGCACGAGTGAAATTTGGGGGAATATTTCCCGAATAAACTTTCAACTTGTCAAACTGACGTTAGTAATTCATAAATTCTCATCTTGTCATCAATAACCGTAATATGAACTATGCTACTATGCAATTATCGGTCTACAATGCAATTATCGCAGTGCTCTTTCGCTTTCTACAATGCAATTATCGTAAGTAATTGCACAAGTGCATCAAAATAACCGATAATTTTGCATGACAGCGTGTTGTCAAAAAACTGCATGAGTTCATTTTCATTTTTGGAGAAAGAGCCCGACACCGAAGGTGAAGGGCTCTTTCTCCAAAATATGAAAATGACCGAATGCAGTTTTTTAAAGACAACACGCTGGAATGCGAAATTATCCGGTTATTTTGATGCACGAGTGTAATTTGGGGGAATATTTCCCGAATAAACTATCAACTTGTCAAACTGACGTTAGTAATTCATAAATTCTCAACATGTTATCAAAAAACGTAATATGAACTATGCTACTATGCAATTATCGGTCTACAATGCAATTATCGCAGGGTTCTTTCGCTTTCTACAATGCAATTATCGCTGTAATTTTCGATAATTGCATTCCATTTACAAGTGATTTTTGACAGGAGGGAAATATTCACTATAATTTTCGATAATTGCATTCCCTTTACAAGGGAATTTCGACAGGAGGGAAATATTCTCGTGAATCGCCGTAATTTTGAATACCCAGTTCTCGCAATCGAATGCACGAATTGGAACAGGAGCCCGCCGACTCCCTCCTGCGTTGTTTCGGTAGTACTACGTAACCCTAGTTCTCGAAAATGTTCTCCAAACACTTCTTCTACAATCTCGACAAATACCTGGTCGAATGTAAGAATTCCCCCATCTCATAAAGTCTGTTAACCAGGGCGGGATTTACCAATAGGCTAGAGTAGGCTGCAGCCTATAGACCCCCACCACTCAGAGGATCCCCACCAAATTTGAAATTTGTAGAGAGGAAATTTTGAAATGATTTTTTACTACGATGACTGATGAATATTTGAATGATCGAACTATACTCAGCACGGAAATCGATATTCTGAGGGAAATTGGCGTTAGCGATATAAGTAATTGTAAATTCTGCTAAAAATAAATCTAGAAAAGTTGTATAAAAAATTTAGTATAACAAATTTTTGTTATTATTGAGTAGTGTTAGCATTGAGCATTAAATTGTTGATAAATACTACTATATTCTAATAGTATAAACATAGTAACTACAGTAACCTATTCAAGCATGATCTCTGGAAGAATAGACCAATATATTGCACATTCCGAAGTAATATTATAAAGTTCAAGATATATAAATTAATAAATAGAAAAAATTTTAAAGAATATTAATCAATTTAATTAACAGTGATGAAATTTCTGAAAATACATCGCTATACTATATAATTTTAGTAATCTATGACCCGCAATTCATACTAAAGTATAAAAATCAATGAGGCCCCCACTTCTCAGACTAAAGGTCATTAAAACGTTTATTCGCAAATTGAAAAAAAGTACGCATACAGCGCAGGATGAAACAATTCAAATGTGTATATATAATATAAATATATATATATATATATATATATATATATATATATAATATATATATATATATATATATATATATATATATATATATATATATATATATATATATATATATATATCAGAACATGAATATATCAAAATTATTAACATTTTGTTATATAATCTTAGCTATGTATACAAAGATATATTACCGACCTAAACTTCATGTATCTTTTCGCCTTTGATTTCCTTTTTTCAATTTGTTTTTGATTACTCTGTTTCGATATTTTAATTGTGTTTTTCCACAATTATAGATTAATTCTGTTTAACTATGACACAAAATCCAATAAATGTTGTACAATAAAAAACGATTCCACTACATTATCAATTTCTTTTATTAATATCGCATTATAACCTCATATTCATATGTGTGGGTGACGATATAGAAATAACATCAAGTATCTTGCCCTTTGCATTGATGTACACCTGTATCACATTACGAATAGGGTTGCAAAAATGGTACCTGCGGCATATAGGTATCTCAATTATATTTGTAGAAGAAAAGTTAAATGATTTTTATAAGTCACATTTCCTGTCTTATTTAAGATATTTAGTACCCATTTGGGGCACTTGTACAGCAACTAAATTCAAAAGCATGCAGGTTTTGCAAATCAGGATCATAAAGATATTATACAAAAATGAGCGCTTTACGCAGACAGATGATTTATATTATTGGCAATTAGATGTTAATAAATGATAATACTAGGATCGTGTCTAGCAGAAATGTTCAAACACAGGACAAGAAATTTTTTCAATAGTTATCAGTGCAATGAAAAAATTAATTAGGGTCTAGGTAATCAATAACATGCTGATTCCAAAATATATTTATTTATTTATTTATTTACGGGTAAACCCTTTAGTAACAAAAATTAACAAAAAATTGAGAAGGTTACAAAATTTATCCTTATCCTATTAGAATCAAAGCAAGTATCCTAATATAACCAAAGAAAACAAAAGAAAATAAAAAGGTCACAAAGTTAGTCCTTATTCTATAATCACAACATCAACATCTTTCCTTATACAACTAAGTGAGTCATGAAAGAGATCCACACCAGCAGCCCAAGCCACATTTGCGTTTCTAAGCAATCTAGGTATGGGCGAACTTCTAATGTAATTGTATCTGGTGAATGAGATATGAAAAAGATTCGATTGTCTCGTGAATCTCGCAGGAACGTGTATGTGGATTTTACTCAATAAATCCGGGCAGTTAATATAACTCTGAATGATTTTAGGCAAAAACAATACATCAACACGATTCCTGCGAGCCCTCAGAGTGGGCAAGGCAAGCTTGGAACGCATCAGAGTCGCCGAGAAACTTTCACGCTTACATCCCAGTCTGTAGGAGATGAATAAAGAAACTTGTTTTGCACTGATTCTACCTTTTTGCAATCTTCAAATATATATGGTGACCAAACAACTGAGCCAAACTCTAGTACAGGTCTAACAAGAGTAGTATAAATATACTTCAGTGTTGAAATATCACAAAAATCAATTGAGTGCCTGTATATGAAGCCCAGAACTCTAAAAGCCCTGCCAGTGATCATGTCTAAGTGCGGCTTAAAACTGAGATGGTTATCATACATGACGCCAAGGTCCTTGATTAACAGAATATTGGCAAGAGGAATGTTATTTAGCAGGAAAACAGAATCAAAATCAGCATGGGTTCTAAACATAATCATATGCTTACATTTGGAGATATTCAGACTGAGTTCATTCTCCCGGCACCAATCTTGAAGGCGATTTAAATCCGATTGGAATTGAATGATGTCGTGAAATCAACTAATCGAATGAAAGATTTTAAGGTCATCAGCAAAGAGGAGGAAATCACAAAATTTGAAGCATGAGGCAATATCGTTGACATATATTAAAAATAGAAGTGGTCCCAAGTGACTACCCTGAGGAACCCCAGATGAAACAAGAATACTCCTTGATTCAACGTCGCGAATTTTGACAACCTGAGACCTGCCAGCAACATAAGAAGTAAACCAATCCAGTAAAGTTCCAAAAAATTC
Source organism: Cynegetis impunctata (assembly GCA_030704885.1). Lineage (NCBI taxonomy): Eukaryota > Metazoa > Arthropoda > Insecta > Coleoptera > Coccinellidae > Cynegetis > Cynegetis impunctata. The sequence continues at coordinate 223,649 of JARQZK010000765.1, forward strand.
AAATTACTCGGGCTTACGTCCAAGAATACCATGACTAACTGTATCGAAGGCCTTGGAGAAATCAGTATACACCACATCAACCTGAAGTCCTCTCTCCAAATTGCCCAACACGTATTCGACGAATAAAAGCAAATTTGACTCGATGCTTCTTCCATGGAGAAAACCGTGCTGCTGGCGACAAATCCTATGAGCGACTCTAGACTTGATACTATCATAAACAAGTAGTTCAAAAAGTTTAGGTATTGGGCTGAGAATGCTTATCGGTCTATAATAATATATATATATATATATATATATATATATATATATATATATATATATATATATATATATCAAATCAAAATTTATTCAAAACAAATATTCAAATTACATGAGTAAACCCAAAATACCCCTGTCACAAAAAACAAAGGTACTAGTATTTGAAACAAAATCTATTTCTTAATCTATCCTAAATCTAGGAAAATGATCTTCTGAACAATTTTGCAATCAATATATCAATATACAGTTTGTCACCTAAACTAGAAGTTTGTGTGTGAACAAACTTCCCAGATTAAAACAGCTCATGTAATATGGCGTTAGCACTAGCTGATACCTGAATATATAATGCTCAACAAAACTAAATAATTTAAAACTATACAATAATTATTATCACCATTGAACTGAAACTTAATCCCAATGCAGAAGGGAATCGAGACCAATGGACCACACAGATACCCACAAACATTCACTACTACACATTCAAAAAAATTTCAAAAAATCATCACCCTTTGTATTGATATATTTTCTGACGTCAATTTTAAATAGTCTTTGAGAAGTCAACTGAATCGTCACCCTGGGCAATGCGTTATAAAACTTCGGAGCATAATACAATATAGTTTTTTGAGTAAAATTCTTCGTAAATGAAGGGATTTCGAGGTAATCAGCTTGCCTAGTTTCATAGCAACACCTTTTGTTAACGTTAATATATATATATATATATATATATATATATATATATATATATATATATATATATATATATATATATATATATATATATATATATATATCGGTATATATAATATATAATGCGTTGCCTGAAACATTGAGATCTATTTAAAGATACGGAAAATATGTCAAAATCCTGCAGATACATATAAAATCTCTAAGATTGAACGGTGAATTATTGTAATATTGTTATTGTTGTCATTTGCAGTATGATATATAAATTTATACAGTAAACAGCGATTACCTTTTTCTTCTCCGATTATAATAGTGATAAAGAGTAGGAATTGCAAAGAAAAAAATAAAACATTTTTAACACAAAGAAAAATAAACAAACTCAAAAAAATTCATCATAAAAACTTTATTAATAAACTTGATAAAGAAGGCATTTTATTTTCAGAAACCTATTTTGTTCCATGGACTGGAAAAAAAGGATGTACCCCAAGAAACTAAAAATGATTTATTCAATTCTTTTCAAACATTAGAGACTTTAATTGGAAATAAAACTTATTTAACCGGAGACAATTTGACAATTGCTGATCTGAGTTTTGCCACAATGGTAGCAACAATGAAAATTGCTTTTCCGCCTGAAATGGAACGTTTTACAATTTTGAATGCTTGGTTGGAGAGGTTGGAAAAGCGGCCTAGCTATGAAGTTAATCGAAAAGGATTGGAATTCATTAGAAAATTTTGGTCTTCGAAGAACTAAAAATTATTTTTTTTAAAATATTTCACATCAATCAATTCATTTTATTGCGGATATATATGGTCAAATTAATCATTACCTGATAATGAATGCAGAAATTCATGGTTATTATTGTCGAAATAATGGTTCATTTTTCTCTGCACTTCATCCAAATTTTTCTTTATATCTAGAGAAAGAAATTTTACTGAAATATCTATAGAAAAAATATTAAGAAAGCCCTCTTGAAAAAGTGTGAAATGAGTAACTAAATGAAAACAATTAAAACGGATATACAATCGAGTTTCATTATTTTCCTCATTGGATATTCATACTCGTACCTTATTGTTCATTATTATAATTGCAGAGTCTAATATATAGATATTGATATATATATATATATATATATATATATATATATATATATATATATATATATATATATATTTATGTTTATATATATATATATATATATATATATATATATATATACAGAGGCGGATTAAACGTTCAGAGCGCCTTAGGCAAGCATCCCATCGGCGCCCCTATATTAAAAATAACTGTGTAATGTGCTGCCCCTTAGGAAAACGCGATAAGATGGGGGCCAAGACTGAAAGAGCATGAGTTTACATGAGATCGATATTGTCGGACAAATCTTACGATTTCGGTTTACAATATTTTAAAACTTCAAGGTGCGACTGGCATGTAAACCCGAAAATTATGATATTCCCTATATAAAATAATATTTGGCTTTACACGCCAGTCGTATGAATAAAATTATTGAACATGATAAAATATGAATTAAATCAGTGTATCTAATATTTTATTTATATAATTAACTAAGTTTAATATGTTATACTTAGTTACTTAATTCAAACTCGATAGTATAGATAGTGGCCTAGGAGTATGCCGTAAGCGCGGAAGGTCCCGGATTTCTTTCTCGGTCGGGAAAATTTGGGAAACGAATGTCTGGAGCTTTTATTGATTTTAAGAATTTATTAATACTTGGTTAATTCAAAAAAAATCAAGTTGCTCGGATAAAGGATTAAATTTTTAACACCATCTGAATTTTTAAGTATACTTAAAGTGAACTTAAAGGCACTATGGTAATTTAAAGTTAGATATAATTGGAAATAATTGAATTATTTGCAGAAATTATTCAAAGTAAAAAATGAAATTATAATGGTATGTATGTTCAAAGTTGCTAATTTTCATTTACAAAATGAAAACTTTTGGCGCCTACATTTTTGTCAATAACATCGTCATAGTTTAAAGATTGCAATAATTCTGATACACACATTCTTAAAGCTATGTTAACGTTTGGATAAATTGTTCCAAGTTCATCAATTCTTAGAACCTTTAAAATTGCGTCGGTTGTTCGGGGCAGTTGTCCGTCCCAAGCAACTGTTAAATAAGAACGCAGATGGATACATTCATCCACAAAACACTTTTCTGAATCACCGGAATACATTGTTTCTAACGTACTTGCTCTATTTTGAACTCCTTCAGTGCTCAAATTGGTCAAGTTGTTTAAAAATGAAAATTTACTGTAAAAATTACTGTATGATTCTCGTTTCTTTTGAAGTTCAACCACAAGTCTGTCTATAATTACTAAAAATACTGTCACTCTGAATGTTTCCCGACCAGATAGTAAAGTAGTAATATCTTCGGCAGATTCATCTGCTGTTTCACCTTTTTCTTCCGAATCCTCTTTTTATCCTTTTCATATTCTTTGGGTAGTGAAAGTTCGAAGGCTTGCTGCTCATAGTTATTGAAATTTTCCCTTTCTTCAGAAATTATGTGAATTAGAACAAGGTTGTTTGTAGGCGTAAGTTTCAGTCAGTCCCACATCCGTTAAATTTATCTTTTGTTATAAATTGAAGCAAATTGAGGTTGTAAGCAAAAATAATAGTTTTTATTGTCTAAGTACGTGGCTTACTTACTGGCACAATTAATTTTATGCTATATTGTATGTTTATTCTCTATTTTACAATTCCGCCCGCGCGCCCCTTTGTACCCTCGCGCCCCTAGGCACATGCCTAGTTTGCCTTAAGGATAATCCGCCACTGTATGTATACATATTTATATATATATATATTTATATATATATATATATATATATATATATATAAATAAATATATATATATTTATATATTTATATATATATATATATATATATATATATATATATATATATATCAATCAATCAAACTATATTTTTCATGGATCTATATTTTCAAAGTTCTATATTTTCACGGATCTATTTAATAGGCGATGGAGCCTCTCACTAGTATATATATATATATATATATATATATATATATATATATATATATATATATATATATATATATATATCAATCAATCAAATCAATCAAATCAAATATGCTTTATTGTCTTAAAATTATACATTTGATTGACAAAGCGAAAAAATAGTAACTAAATAATGTAAACATAAAAATAAACACACATCAATCAATTATATATACAAACTAAACAATGTAATACCTAGAAATAAAAATCACACCACATTTCCATACAAAATACATACAAACTTCACAATAAATCCTCCTCAATCGAAGCTGATGCCTGTGTTCTTCAATTTGGTCATATCGATCAATCAATGCTCAGAATAGTAGTCCTCTTAGAGTAATAAGGTCCAACAAGAAAATAAGATTTTTTTTTTCCGAAAATTGGTCAAGGAAGTTATAGATTTTAATTCCTCTGGAAGGTGATTGTTAATTTTCTTAGTATTGTAAATGATATACTTTTTTGTTAAATCAGAATAGGAATAGGGAGACGAACATGATGTCCCGAAGATCTGGTGGAATACCCGTGCTGTGACACCAAGGGTACAGCATGAAAATACTTATGAATTAAGCACGCAGATTAGAGTGAATATAAAGAAGGAAGCATCAAAATTCCATTTTTCTTGATGTTAGGTTTGCAATGAGCCCTATTTTTTAGTAAAACAATGTAACAAATTGCTCTCTTCTGCAATTTGTGAATGGTGTCAAGAATTACATGAACCGCACAAGGGAAGACCATAACGAAGATGAGATTCGAACAATGCAAAATAGGCAATTCTTGTAGATGCCGTATCTGATTCACTTGAGATGAATTTAATGGCGAAACAGGCCGATGATAATTTTTTAGCTAATACATGCACATGCTGTGAAAATTTGAGATTATTGTCGATAAAGAGGCCTAAAAATCTGACAGAATCGACTATTTTAATGGCATGGTTTTGCAGGAATAGATCCTGGGAGTTATCTCTATAAAACGAGGCGACGGTTTTATCTACGTTGAAGTAAAGTAAGTTTGCATCAGACCAGGACTGGATCAATCCAAGATCAATTGTCATTTCAGAGTGCAGCGTCGCAGAATTAGGATTACTCTATGTAATACTCGTATCATCCGCAAAAAGCGGATTTCTCCACTGATCTTCAAATACGAAATATCATTTATAAATAACAAAAAGAGGACAGGACCTAAAACAGAACCTTGGGGGCACCGCTAGTGATAGATTTACAAGCAGAATTGGAGTTATTGGTCCTTACAAATTGTTTTCTACTTCCAAGATAGATAGATATATATATATATATATATATATATATATATATATATATATATATATATATATATATATATATATATATATATATATATATATATATATATATATATATATATATATATATATATATATATATATATATATATATATAAATGAAGATAATAAAGACTTTGGGAAATTCTGTGGAAAAATTGATGACTAATCAAATCAACCCTTAACTAGCTCCATTAGTTTTATGAGATCTGACGTTGGATTGTTGATTTGATTAATCATTAATTTTTCAAATTAATTTCAGAACTTATTCATCATCTTCATCATAACATGTAATTTGAGTTTGGAAATCGACTTTATTAAGTAGTTTTCGTAATCCCATACTATTATTTTGATTTAACGGTATTCAGATGACAATTGAAAAGTCAGTGTTAACGGCCGGCGGCCGTTAAGAAATCACTTGTTCAAATATTTATTTCAAAACATCATTCTGCTTACAATAACAACATTGAAATCTTGGTCCACAGCGAGTTGGGAGAATAAACCTCTGATTTTCATTTCGCATAGGCTAATAATACATCTTCATTAACCACCTTTACATTCTTGCTTTTACGCCACATTTCAAAATTTTCATATTCTTTTTGATAACGCTTTTTTCGGCAGTTAATCAACACTCGCTGCACTGCACATGATTCTCCCAATATTTCTAAAGGAATTTGATTTTGTTCCTCAATTTCATCCATGATCGTCGTTGAAGCGAACTTGAGATTACAAAAAACTGACGTTGTTTATAAAACTGTCAAACTGTTCCATGACAACAGAGTGCACGACGTTGGGATTTTTCTTTAGAATTGCGAGGTACGGGGTTTTTCTCTCTTCGAAATCAAAATATAATCTTTCAACGGGATTACGAAAATTTTTTAACGACACACGGCCGATACGCAAATAACGGATTCGGTTAGTTATAATCCTCGGCTGCGCCTCGGATTACAATATCCAACCTCATCCGTTATTTGCTTCATATCGGCCTTGTTACGTTATAGTTATTAACGGACACCCCGTAAAATATAGTTTTCTCGAATAATATGAAGCATCGTTTATATTTTAATTTATTTAAACTTTAAAACGCTTGTTTGTGATATAAACAAACAACAAAAAACAAATAAGATATCTACCTACTAATAGGCACAGTTTACAGTTTTCTCTTTTTGAGATAATCTGGAAACAAAAATAATCAAAAAAAACTCTTTTTTCTGTTATCATCAAATAAAAAACAACTTATAATGATAATTTTTGGTAGATCAAAATAGATCAAATAGACTACATTCTACATTGTAACAACAAATTATAGGATAGGTAATCTAGTTCGGTTATATAGGTTAGGTAACAAAAAGCCAAAATTATTTCTTAACTATAAACTAAAAGTAAGCAACAAGTGTTAATTTTAACGTGGTCAAGTTCTTCTTACTAATTTAAATTAAGTTGATCTTTTTTTGCCAATTTCAGCCAAAATGTATTTTTTTCCATCAGGAATTTTTAAAAGAGGGAGCAACTCAAATCATTAAAATTATACTTTATTTTGGTCAGATGAGAAACCGTATGTGTATTTAGCAAGTTTCTCTCTGGATTTAGCTTAACTATTATAAATAAATTTTTAACTATGATTTGTTTTAATATATTGTTCATCTTTACATCAATCAGGATACCCCGGACACAAAATTTGTCCGGGTTTTACCCGGACATATTTTGAAAGCCCCGTCCGGACGACCCCCGGACGCCCCCTAAACTAGGGCAAATCCGGGGAAAGCCGGACGGATGGTAACCCTAGGTAAAGGAAACCACAGAGATCCTTACACACATAAAGTACGAAATAGAAAGCAAAACAAGAATTAAAAACTTTTTGGCTAATTTTTCGTTCAGTTCGTCAATACCTTGGGTAATCTACCATTTGCTTTTAATGTTTACAATACATAATGACTGAAAATCTGGACTAGTGATTACGGTCCTTATCTGTTATATATTAATCGATTAGCAAACACTTAATTTGGAGGTCGAATCAAGTGTTTCATTCCAGCGTAGACATTTATTGAGTGCGATCAAAATATTCGATTTTTGTTCATGAAAATGGCTCCTTTACTATACATGTTTGATGTAAGTCCTCCAGTAAGATCAGTTTTGATGACGGCAAAAGAAATAGAACTTGAATTAGATCTGAAGGAAATTGATGTATTCGCCAAAGAAACTCTCAATGAAGAATTTATAAAAGTAAGTACAAGCATTTATTAAGTGGATTTTTCAATGTTCCTAATATAAGGAGTAAACTCAAATCAATCGGCTTACGTGAAAACCAATGTTGAATAGATTATAAAAACAATAATGACAAAAGTCATTATCGTAAATTTCAAATAATATTTTCACCGAAAATAATAGACTAGTGTACCGTGAGGTGCGGGAGTGGTATATTTCAGATCTCCTGGACCACAATTTTAGATTTTTTTTTCTGATGTTTATATATATATATATATATATATATATATATATATATATATATATATATACCTATATGTATACAGTGGCGCACCCAGGGGGGGAGCCATGGGGCTGCAGCACCCCCGAGATTTATAATAGTAACAAAAGAATTTGAGGAGTAAATGTTGTTTCTTACATAAATTTTAAATGTTGATATAACGAATTTTGTACAATAGTACAATAGGTAAATATATGTTTTGTTTCATATACAACATATATGTAAGTTTATATTTAATGAATAAATTATTTAATTTCTTAATTAAATGTTACATTTTGATGCAGCCCCCCCCCCGAAACTCAATCCTTTGGTGCGCCCTTGTATGTATATATATATATATATATATATATATATATATATATATATATATATATATATATATATATAATATATATATATATATATATATATATATATATTATATATATATATATATATATATATATATATATTCATATATATATAATATAAATAAATATATATATATATATATATATATATATATATATATATATAATATATATATATATATATATATATATATATATATATATATAATCTCTTGATAATTATTAGCAATAACAGGCTGGTTGAATCTTAAAAAACTCGATTTAATTAATAAGTTGACGTTTCACCATGACATTCATAGTTATTCAAAACTTTTGAAAAAAATTGAAAATTCTTTGACATTTATTGACTTGAAAAAATTGAATAGATAAGATTGATCTGTCTTGTTAAAAAATTCTTTCAGTCTAATATTAACATTCAAAATTGTTATTATTAGAAGGCAAGGGAAACTACAGAAACCTTTACCTATGTAATGTTCGAAAATAATAATAATAGGGTACTATTTATTTAACAGAAAGAAATTAGTCACGGGAAAATATTTAAAAAGTAGAGTAGAATTATCGGTATAGAACGTTTGTATGGAAGCAGCCGTTGACACGTGTTTCGGACTCTTTGGTCCTCATCAGAACGGCGTAGCTAAGTATTGGATTGAAAATTTGGAGATGAAAATAGTTTAATAAATAAAATCCTCTGTTATGGAAGAAAATCACTTATTTGTGGTTTCTTCCATAACAGAGGATTTTATTTATTAAACTATTTTCATCTCCAAATTTTCAATCCAATACTTAGCTACGCCGTTCTGATGAGGACCAAAGAGTCCGAAACACTTGTCAACGGCTGCTTCCATACAAACGTTCTATACCGATAATTCTACTCTACTTTTTAAATATTTTCCCGTGACTAATTTCTTTCTGTTAAATAAATAGTACCCTATTATTATTATTTTCGAACATTACATAGGTAAAGGTTTCTGTAGTTTCCCTTGCCTTCTAATAATAACAATTTTGAATGTTAATTTTAGACTGAAAGAATTTTTTAACAAGACAGATCAATCTTATCTATTCAATTTTTTCATTAATTAAATCGAGTTTTTTAAGATTCAACCAGCCTGATATTGCTAATAATTATCAAGAGATTAAAAATAAATCACAGGCAACAACAATTCGAATAAATAATTATATATATATATATATATATATATATATATATATATATATATATATATATATGATAAATTCGATGGACGATGAATCAACTCTGTGGTAGTTCATATTTATATTTAAAATAAATAATAAGAAACAACTTGTTCAAAAACTACAAAATGAAAATAACTTTTATTGGACTAGTTTCGCCTTTTACAGCATTCTCAAGACTGAAAACATAATTGCAAAGACATCGCTTGAAAATATAAGTATTTCGGTTCGGTACCTGGGGGTGGTAAACTATAATCGACGGGTCCAAATTATCAGAGATAACAGTGGGGAGTGGTTTAGGTCTAACTGGTAATTGAGAAGAATGTACCTAATTATGGGATTTTAGGAGTTTGTTTATTTCATGGCTTCCAGGAAGTTCATTCTCATACCTTTTTCACAGTAATGAAGAATTTTTGGTTAAAAAGAGGATAAGATGTTATGTCCTTTTGACTCGAGATGTTCCCTAAATGCTGGTTGTCCGTTTTTACATGTTCTTTCAGTCTGGTTTAAAAACATCTCCCGGTTTGGCCTATATATGTTGAATTACATTCTTCACAGTCCATTCTATAAATTCCTGTCTTCTTCATTGGATCGACTTTTGACATTTTGACAGATTGGATAGAATGATTCTTAATAACAAAATGTCAAAAGTCGACTGTGAAGAATGTAATTCAACATATATAGGCCAAACTGGGAGATGTTTTGAAACCAGGCTAAAAGAACATCTAAAAAATGGACAATCAGCATTTAGGGAACATGTAGGTCAAAAGGACATAACATCTCATCCTATTTTACACCAGAAATTCTTCATTACTGTGAAAATGAACTTCCTGGAAACCATGAAAATAAACAAACTGCAAAAATCCCATAATTACATTCTTCTCAATGACCAGTTAGACCTAAACCACTCCCCACTGTTATATCTCTGATAATTTGGACACGTCGATTATATTTTACTACCCCCAGGTACCGAACCGAAATACTTATTTCGGTATTTTATTTTCAAGCGATGTCTTTGCAATTATGTATTCAGTCTTGATAATGCTATAAAAGGCGAAACTAGTCGAATAAAAATTATTTTCATTTTGTGGTTTTAAGGCAAGTTGTTTCTTATTATTTATTTTTAAAATATATATATATATATATATATATATATATATATATATATATATATATATATATCTTATATATAAAAATCTCGTGTCACGGTGTTTGTGGTCGAACTCCTCCGAAACAGCTCGAACGATTTTCATGAAATTTTTTGTATATTTGGTATGTATGAAAATAGGTTGTGAGGTGTCCCTATCCAGAAAAAGAACCTGAAACAAAAGTGTTTGAGTAACATCTTTGAAGCAAATATAATACCGAGTTAGCACACCCACATTTTTTCAAAATATGTTCCAACCATGTCAATTCTTATGTCACTGTAACATCCAAGTCTACATGAAATGATACTGTCTTAAGAAGATGACCGTAAAGAAAGTATTGATTTTTCCAATGAGCAAAACCACGCGTTTGCCTACTTTTAAGTGAAGTAGCTAGACTGAACATCAGTCACTCATTTATTTTGGAAAATACTGCATGGAGCTATGTTCTTATGAAGGATTATCGTACGCCTGGGTATCGTCAGCGTAAAACGCTTTTTCATTCTGAATAGGAAGATGCAGATCGCTTGTGTGAACAATAAAGAGAAGTGGTTCGAGAATTGAACCCTGTGGGACTCCGCTTATAACAGGCCTTTCAGAAGATTTAGAGTTACCAGTCCTTGCACGGAACTTCCAAGGCCAGTTGTTTCGGTATTGCCTCATGGCGTAAATTATCCCTTCAAATATTTTATCATTGATTACTAAATACATTACTTCTTTCATTTTATTTTAGGTGAATCCATACTGTACCAACTTTAGATGATGATGGTTTCATTCTATTTGAAAGTGCTGCAATTATGACATATCTGGTTAATAAATATGGAAAAAATGACTCCCTTTGTCCAAAAGATATCGAGAAGCAATAGCATGCTTCTCGATATCTTTCTGGAACGTTGTCCGGGCTGATTAAATCCTGCATCTAATTTCGCTATACGGGTCGAATTGCTCGGTGAGGTAGCATCCGAAGTATTTAAAATTGGATACCCTCTCAACGTTCTGTCCATTTATCTGTAGTGATGCGTTGAGGTATGGCTGACGGCTAGAGACCATAAACTTTGTCTTAGCAACATTTATATTCATACCCATTTACTGTACTAACAGAATTTATGAGGTTTTTGGAGACCCTGGAGATCGTCGCATAGAATAGCCGTATCGTCAGCATAGCGAATAGCGTGAATCAGTTCGCCGTTGATTTTTACCCCGAATTCCAAATCTAGTCATCAAATTTATTTGCAGTGAATTGACTCTATTTCCTCATGGCATATAACTAGCATATTAGTAACTACTATTCTTCTATCTTTTATTTTAGTTGAATCCAGCCCATACTGTACCAACTCTAGATGATGATGGTTTCATTTTATTCGAAAGTGCTGCAATTATGAAATACCTGGTACACAAATATGGAGAAAATGATTCCCTTTGCCCAAAAGATATCAAGAAGCATGCTATTATCGATCAGTTACTTCATTTCAGCACAACAATTTTCAATCGTATTGTTTCAGTTTTAGTAAGTTGAATCAGATAGTTATTTTCTAGTTAGTGCTAGTCCATCTATCATTATATAAATTTGTGAAAATATACATCAATCAGACTACTCCTCAGTCTTGCAGCATCCAAAGGAATGCTAATGAAAAGTTTCGATGTCAAAACACCTTTTTCTCATGAAAAATAGGATGATGAAATTTACATGTACCAACCTTAAGGCTTCAGTGATGATACGAAGCTCGAATTTAAATTGCCCAAGAGCTTGTATGGTCTGAAGCAAGCTCCGAAGAATTGGAATCAGCGCTTTTCGAATTTTCTCTAAACGCTTGGATTCAAAACCACCGATGATGATCCATGCATTCATTATAACGAGGATCGAAGCACAATAATTGCCCTGTTTGTCGACGATGGATTCATTGTTGGACTGAAATTAGCACGTGTGATGCAAATACTGGTCAAAATCAATAATGTGTTTGAGATAACTTTCGACAAATGTCCCCAGAATGTAATCAACTACCTAGGAATGAGAACTGAATTGAAACGTTTTGGATTTGAAAATGTTAACGCAACCTCAACACCAATGGAACGAGGGATGTTGACAGATCGCATACAAATATATTAATGACAAACCACTGCCACAAAGCAAGCCATACCGAGTAGCACTGAGAAGTCTCTTGTACTCGGCAAATATTTCTCGGCCTTGGCAGTCAACTATTTGAGCAAAGTCTGTCAAAAGTCGATGGTGAGTCACTGGAGAATGGTGAAACGCAGTTTTCAATATCTGAAAGGAACTAGCCAATATGGAATCTTCTTTGACGGAGGGGATAATCTTGTGGCTTATACCGACTCGGTTTATGGAGGAGATACCATCGCAGGACAGTCCACCGCTGTCTAGTATGCACAAAATCAACGTTTATAGTGGCAACATCTAATGCTGAAGCTGAATATCGCGCAGCTGACTCGTCTATTTATGAGATCTGCTGGATCCGAAGTCTGGACCAAGCTAGTTAGTCGATTATGTTAGGTACGCTGGCTAGTATTTGGGAGGTCTCGGGTTCAAACCCCGGGGCCGACTGGTCTGCCATGAGTTTTTCTCAGAGGTTTCCTCATGGTAATGTAAGTCACTGCTTGCAAACTTATAAAGCGAATTCTGGGCCATTATTATTCCTCTGAACCCTACCCACACTTCCTATGTTCCATGAATATCCTGTCTCACCTATCCTTAATGCACTTGTACATACAAGTGTATCCTATGATCTGGCTGAAGAAGTTAATCCCAAACTCAAGCTGCCCGCCTCCCTGACACATACTTCAGGGAGGAATGAAACACGTGTGTTTCCTTTTTTCCGACGTCTGGGACATGAACTTCGATGAATGTGAGCAAGCCCACGTATGTAGACAACCATACACATCCTGAAGAAGACCTACTAAGGAAAAATGAATAATTAATTGCCTTGAACATTGAAATGTATTGAAATATAAGAGAAATATGTTAAAATGCTGCAGATTCATATAAAATCAATGATATTGAACGATGAATTGTAATAATTTTGTTGTTGTCATTTGCAGTATTATATGCGATAATTTTGTTTCCTTTGATTATAACAGTGATAATTGTTCCCGATACTAGAGCTACGCACTGACTAGGGATTACAAAAATACATGTAAAACATTTTGTAACTTGAACAGAAATGAATATACTCAAAAAAAGTATTAACAAGAATCATCCTGAAAACAGTATAAATAAACTCGATAAAGACGACATTTTATTTTCAGAAACCTATTTTTTACGATGGAAAGAAAAAAGATGATATACCCCAAGAAACTAAAGATACTTTGTTTAATTCTTTTCAAACATTAGAAACTATAATTGGAAATAAAACTTATCTAACTGGAGATAATTTGACAATAGCTGATCTGAGTTTTGCGACATTGGTAGAAACAATGAAAATTGCCTTCCCACCTGAAATGGAACGTTTCACAATTTTGAATACGTGGTTAGAGAGGTTGGAACAGCGGCCTAGCTATGAAGTTAATCGAAAAGGATTGGCAATGCTTAGAGAACTGTGGTCTACTAAGAACTAAAAATATTTTTCAAATGTTTCCACGTGAATAAAGTCCTATTCATGGTGATTATTTCAAAGAATATTGTCAAATCAATCATTACCTAAAAATAAATTGAAAAATTTGTAGATATTATTTTCCAAATGATGATTTATTTTTCTCTGCACTTTACCCAAATTTTTCATCATTGAAATATCCATAAAACTTCTCTTTAAAGTGTGCGAAATATTAAATGAAAACAGTTAGAAAGAATGTATTACAATCGAGTTTCATTATTTTCCTCCAAAAATATAGATATTGATTCTTGTAAATAAAATCTATTGAGTTAACGCGTTTCGTCATAACACTGGCTTCAACTCGTACGTACGAGAAACTTTTTTTAATAAAATACATTATTTCCAATTCAATTGGCTATTTACGAGTAATTTTTCAAAATATAATTCAATTCGTTAGAATCACATCTCGACGCGATGCATTTCGCGCGCAAAATACGACCTTAGTGATGGAACTCTGCTGCTCACGAGTTTTTTATTTCTAATTAATTCAGATTGAAAAAATTTTATAATTTAATTTTTTCAACCATTCACACACAACATCATACTAAATGAATTGCAGTATGTCAGTGATAACTTGTATTAAAAACCCATTGCAAACAAAGTCCAATCATAGTCCGGGAGCCCACCGTCCGAAAGTTTACGTCATAAAACATCCGGATCATTCATGATTTATTTGAAAGGATTTATACCAAAGAATATTGAACCGTTGGTCTGTCTAAGCTCATCCTGGCGGGTCATAGTTAATGAACGTAATTTATTTGGCAAAAACTGGTACGTCACCTACGTCATAAAACATCCGGCTGAAATTTAAACACATTATAGATAAATATCAGTTATTTGAAATTGTCTTGGTCTGCCAAGCTTCACCCTGGCGGTAGTGCTCGGCAGACCACCCTAAAGCGGTGACAACAACTGTCAAATTGATCGGTCTCAGTCAAGCCAGATCATAGATTGACAAGAGATAATGTATGATAAATTCTCGGAACATTCCATTACCGCTGCTTGTCAGTTAATAAGCTGTAAATCGCGAAAGAGTGAATTTTTTTGTTTTATGTTGACTGTGATTTGTTTTGAAAAAAAGCATATAAATAAAGGAGATGGTTTGACACATGAACATACCACGTACAATAGACCATGAGAAAAATGTGCATTTTCTGAAATGAGTCAATCAACACTCAAGAATTGACCTTGTGATTTGTTAATCGTCATGGTGTATTCAAGACGAATCGGAAATTGAATTCGTTTGGACTCAAAGGGCATATCGGTTCGGATCATCGGAATCCTCAGATTGAGAACGTTTTCACCTCTGAATCTTCCTTGGAGTGCGTCATGTGAATAACATTGATCATCAGTTTTCTTATCACCAAACGCGTTCCATTGCATATGTTTGATTGGTTTAGATTCCGAATCATGATGACTACTGAGCCAACCTCAAGTTGTAATTTGTGTGGTGGTAAACCAGGCACATCCAAAGAGTAACCTTCATATGCTTTTTTCAAAACAAATCACAGTTAACATAAAACATAAAAATTCACTTTTTCGCGATTTACAGCTTATATACTGACAAGCAGCGGTAATGGAATGTTCCGAGGATTTATCATACATTCTTTCTTGTCATACTATGATCTGGAATGACTGAGACCAATCAATTTGACAGTAGTTGTCACCGCTTTAGGGTGGTCTGCCGAGCACTTCCGCCAGGGTAAAGCTTATCAGACCAAGACAATTTCAAATAACTGATATTTATCTATAATGTGTTTAAATTTCAGTCGGATGTTTTGTGACGTAGGTGACGTACCAGTTTTTGCCAAATAAATTACGTTCATTAACTAAGACCCGCCAGGATGAGCTTAGGCAGACCAACGGTTTAATATTCTTTGGTATATATCCTTTCAAATAAATTATGAATGAACCGGATGTTTTATGACATAGACTTTTCGACAGTGGGTTCCCGGACTATCAGTAAGGATATAAAAAAATGATATTATTCCAAGCAGACACTTGATTTTATTAATTTAACATTTAATTAGATGTGATGTACTTTTATTATGTGGTAGTGATCGATTGCGGTTAACATTTTAATTAACTCGATCAGAAACACGGCAACGGATAAAAATGAAGTGTCTATTTTACTCTAACCTTGAATTATATAGGTACCTACTATTCCGCGTATTCGTCCGTAGTGGAGATTTTCTGAAAAAAATGAAGGAAAACATGTTAAACATCATTAACTTCATTTTGTTCTTCTAGTCTGTTTTTTATATGTACGTAACACTTAAATACTCCCCGCCAGTAAAATTTTCACTGAAAAAAAGGTATTCATCTGTTATTATATAATTATCGACCAGAATACTTACATTGAAGATCGAATAAAATGTTTCATTCCAACGTAGCCATTTGTTGAATGCGATTGAAGTATTCGATTTTTATTTGTAAATATGGCTCCTAAACTATACATGTTTCATGGAAGTCCTCCCGTAGGAGCTGTTATGATGACTGCAAAAGAACTGGGAATCGAATTGGAATTGAAGGAAGTTGATATGGTCGCCAAAGAGAATCTCTCCCAAGATTTTATAAAAGTGAGTACAAGCATTCTATCACAAGACAGAAAAACGATAGTATTTAACATTTATAGATTTCAATCACCACTAGTGTCAATATACTGAATAATGTGAATCTATGAATGTTTAATATCGACTTTCCGTCCTGGCAATTGTGATAGACGATTGAGTTTATATAATTCTTGAGTTTTTTTGGTTTTAAAGAGGTTTTGAATGTGTTGGAGTTTTCATATTATCAATACTTGAATAAGTATAACCGTTCTTAACTGAGATTGAATTCTCGCACTTCACTTGGTGAAACATCATCCAGAAATGAATAGCAAAAACTTTAAAGTTTAAACTTTAAAATAAAACACACTTGGCTTAAGTTTCGCTATATAAAATGTTTAGATACTGTATTTAGCAGTAAAGGATAGTCGAAATGTTTCGAGTTATGAACTCATTATCAAGACTGACTACAGGTGAGTATAACATCTTATTTTATAAAACAGGCAATAGCAAAGGTGATACCTGAAAATCAATTTGTTCGTTTACAAGGGGTAATTTAGTATTATGGGCGGATCTACTTTCGAGAATGTCAAGGCGCTTTCCTTTGTCCCCCGAATGCAACAATTGGGTTTTGTTGAAATCCAGGAAATGATTAAATTTTATACAATGTTCGGAGAAGCCAGTGGTATTTTTATTTTGTAAAATTGACTTTTCATGTTCTTCAACACGAATGTTTATACTCCTTCCTGTTTGCCCAATATAGAAAGCAAAATATTTTGTAAACACCACTGTTTTCTCCGATGTTAAATTTTTCTTTATTATTGACAAGAATGACCTCAAGTTTCTTTTATTTGTACAAATTGGTTTAACGTTATTTTCAATAGTCTGTTACAAATTTTGCTACTCAAATTCGGCACATAATTTATTGGGAAGTATTTTTGTACTTCATTAATAGTTTGTTGTATATTGAATGCAACAGATTCTTTATTCGTTTTTTCCCAATGAGCTTATCGATAAGACTTTCATTGTCATTCTTATATTGCTTCTTGTCATAGTTCTCTTCTTTGACTGGTCAGAAAATAGTTACTATTTACTATTGGAGATGCCAAAGTTATATGGTACACTTTGGCATCTCCAATTAGTAACTATTTCCTGACCAGTCAAAGAAAAGAACGATGCCAAGAAGCAATAAAAGAATGACAATGAAATATATATATATACATATATATATATATATATATATATATATATATATATATATATATATATATATATATATATATATATATATATATATATTAGGCAATTTTAAGGTCATAAACCCGCATACGGAAGCAGCTGTTTATACGTGTTTCGGACTTTTTGGTCCTCATCAGAACAGCGTAGCCAAGTTATGGTTGGACAAACTTGGAGATGGAGAAACAAAACAATCGAAATCCTTCGTTGTAAAAGATCATCGCACATTTGCAGCTAACAGCTTGAACACTCCTGTTTGGGAGCAAGATCTTCACATAAGCCACGGAGGCAATTTATGTCTTCTACCGGACCCCGGACCAAGTAAATCTTAAGATACAATAAGGCTTAAGCGGGGAATAATCAAGATATTAGGCAATTTTAAGGTCATAAACCCGCATACGGAAGCAGCTGTTTACACGTGTTTCGGACTTTTTATATATATATATATATATATATATATATATATATATATATATATATATATAAATATATATATATATATATTCCTGGTACACTTCGGCATCTCCAATGGTTCCAAATGACCGAATGAGTTGGAATTTGGTATCTGGCAACTCGCAGAACAAAACTATGGAAGTTAAGGTAAATTTAGCCACTAGTTTTACTGCTCCAAACTTTCAGGAAGAGAGTGGTGCTGAGATGCATGAGCGAAAAAGATGTGGAAATTGATTATGATCAACAAATCCGAAATTCAGCCTTGTATGACTTTTCGTAGGGTGATGTATGAAGCTAAACATAAAACTATTGTTTGAAGGATTTATGCATCACAAACCCCACTTCAATTGAATAGATAGAGAGTTGAGAATTTTTTACGTGGATCAAGTTGATGTTAGGGCTGTACTGTCCACGGTTTAAACTTCTTTCTTTAACTGTCATTTTTATGCAGAGATTCCTTTCGTTTCGTGGTTTCTGAGGCTTAGTGTTGAAGATAAGTACGTGGATTCCATTTGTTTTCTCAACACCCACCTCTGAATGTAGAGATTTCATGCTTTTTGAGGCTTACCTCGACAGCTCTTTCAGATTGAGTCAAGGGGTTGAAGCAGTTTGTTGGTTTTACCTATTTTGTTTAACCACCACATTTTACTATAGGTATTTAATGCTTTTCCATGAGTATCAAGATTTTTCTCAACTCCAGTATTGACTTAAGGGGTTTATAATTTGTATGGAACAAAGAACAACAATGTGGCGAAAATAAGACCTCAGTGGCGGATCACTGCTGCTGACGCGTCTTTTCGATATGAAAAACCCCTTTCTGTTGATAAATTCTTCAAAATAAAACAAAATATAAAAACTAATATTCTGGTTAAATTTGTTTATGAATATTATTATTATTTGGTCTTATTATTAAACTACAATGAAGGCTGAAGCCGGTTTCTATGACAGCCTCAATACAATATATAAAACTGTAAACACATCTTACAAAAATTAATGTGTAGTTAAAACTGCAAACCACAAATTTAAAAAAAAAATTGAACATGCAAGCCGTTCCAGAAATTAAAAACTCGATTGGTAATGAAAGTTTGTATCTGCGCACACGAATACAGAAATCGGTATTTAGGAGGAACATATCTCTGCGAGTTCCGTGATTAAACTGTAACATTCTATAGGTGAGAATTGGGTGATGGTATATTAGGTCCCAGCAGGTAGCAGGAAAGGAAAAAGGAAAAGGAAAGACACGTGTTTCATTCCTCCCTGAAGTATGTGTCAGGAAGGCGGGCAGCTTGAGTTTGGGATTAACTCCTTCAGCCAGATCAGAGGATACACCTGTATGTACAAGTGCATTAAGGATAGGTGAGACGGGATATTATGGAACATAGAAAGTGTGGGTAGGGTTCAGAGGATTAATACCTACTGGCCCAGCATTCGCCTTATAAGTTTGCAAGCAGTGACTTACATTACTATGAGGAAACCTCTGAGAAAAACTCATGGCAGACCAGTCGGCCCCGGGGTTCGAACCCGAGACCTCCCAAATACTAGCCAGCGTACCTAACATACTCGACTAACTAGCTTGGTACACAGGTAGCAGAGTAAATTATAAATTTTATAGCTATTTATTGGTAGGTACATTCCCTCACAACTAGAGTGAGGTGCTTAATCTCTTTCGTAGAAAGAAGTGATTAGGAAGTATGGGCTTTTCCGGAAATAGTAAATGAATAATATAAATACCTGAAATGGCTTGAAATATTTACCATTTAGTTCAGTTCTTTTCTCTCTTTACATATTAGTCGATTCAAGTATTCTCTACAGTCTGCAACATGGATCTCAAAATTATTTTGAGTGAGAAAGGAAAGCACATAGTAGTTATGAAAAACTATAAGTACAGTTTTACCAAAAAAACTTAAAAAATGGTGAAAAGCGGTGGACGTGTATAAATAAAAAGTGTAGATCTTATTTGCTTAATATGGGTAAACAATGTGACTGTTACAAAGCATGTAAAGGAACATTGCCATAACTCAAATGTAGAACAGCTGGACCGCCAAATTGTAGGCACTTCTTGCAAATGGAAGGCCATTGATGATTTATCGGAGAAGCCTGCAAGAATCATCCGCCGGGAGCTTCAAGACAATCTGCCTTCAACGATCAAAACGTTAGACATTGCGTTAATAAGAAAGAATTTGTACAATGCTCGTCGGAAACTGTTTCCACAATTGCCAACTAGTGTTGAATAAACTTTCAACATTTTGGCGAAGATCAACATTGAAACATCCAGAGGTGAAAATTTTTTACTTCTTAATGATGCAGCTGATCAAATCGTTGTATTTTCTTGTAAATCAAATATTGAATTTATCGGAAAACTCAGACGAATATATTTAGATGGCACATTTAACTACTGCCCACAATTTTTTGTCGGTTTTTTACGATACACGGGTATTATAACGACCACTATATTCCTCTGATTTTTTCCCTATTACCCAACAAACGTAGTGAAACGTACCAAAAATTATTTAATATTGTAATAGAGATCTGCTCTCAATAGCACCAGACGATGAAAAGATTCAAACTTACTCCGATTTTCTGATAGATAATTACATATCTGAGGAGTCACTATTCCCTCCTTCACTTTGGGCTAAAATTTCAGCAGAACGCACTACGAATACATGCGAATCTTTTCATAGACACTTTAACGATTTCGTTTACAAGTCTCATCCAAACATTTTTGTTTTTATTAATAAACTTAAAGAGTTTGAAATCAAATCCTATGTAAAGTTACGAAGTGTACATTTGAATGATAAAATCACCAATAGTTAAGTTAAAAACCGTCAAAAATTTATTACAAAAATGATTGAATCATATACGAAAAACGAAATGTTGTTTGCATTTTATTAAATGTGTCTCATTTCAGTGTGGCGTTTAAGCATAAAGGTATTATACCAGGGGCGGCTATTCGAAGGCGGCTAAGGATGCTAAGCCGCCTCCTCAATATTCTGTGTATCACTACTATACTATATTAAATAGTCAGCATTTAGCATATTCATATTGATCAAAATCATATTATTTTATGCACCTACCTTCCTTTCAACCTACATTATATAATATAATTTATGAATTACGATAGAAGGTATTTACATTTACTGCTTACTGCATTTCATTCATTTCAATATTTCATTTGAACAGTGGCAACGCTGCAGAGGCTTAAAAAGGTATATTTTCAACGTTCATCATGCCTGCCACAGAAAAGCAAACAACGGTGCGAATACTGCGAATGAATACTTTATTGCAATAGAAAAGGAAAACACATGTAAATGGAAACACCGATTGAACCTAGCTGCTCGGTTCAAAGCGTACGATATTCGACCTTATTTATTTTATTACAGTGCACGTAGCAAGCACGTGAAGACTTTAAGATTTTTAATTTATTTTGCTCGCGAATTGTTTTTAAAACGAGTTCGGTTACTGAAGTTAATTTTAAAAATTTCACTAAGTGCACTAAGTTAGGAAAATAAAGTTTTAATAAAAACATTGCGACCTACCCCGGAATTAAACACTTTGGTGCAGCGTAACAAACAACAGAATCGCGGTTTTAATATCAGAAATTATGAGAGACATCCTTGGCTAACCGGATCACAGGTAAAAAATAAATTATTTTGTTGGAAGTGTTTACTTTTTACTAGGGAAAATGTCTCTGTTTCGAGCCGCTTAGGATTTGACGATTTAAAAAATTTATCACGTTCTCTAGAAAGGCACGAAAAATCCCAGGAACATGTCGTGTCGGGGTTCAAATTTAAATTGATTGGAAAACAAAACATAATTAATGTTATTGATATTTGCTGGGCACCAATTGATTAATTCCTCTAATAGGTAACAAATTCGTTAAGTAGGTAGGTAGTATATCGTGAAAGAAAAAAAAATTGTTGAATAGATGAATTGATAGGCTGAGAAGAGTTTTTGTGAATATTGTATTGTATATATTATAAATAGAAGTTGTAGGTCTCAAGGTAGACACTCGAAAGTGAAAACAATTTTTTCCCAAAGAAATTAATATTTTAGGGTGCTTGTTTTACTTTGATTTTCTTTAAATTATAAGGCGGTTAACCTTGAAATCCTAAAAATTTTCGCCTATGGTGTATTTTTTAACACCTCTTGTAGCCTCCTTAAACAAACACCTCACGAGCCCCCACTGTCTTATACAATTATATTTTTTGTATATTTTATATAGTTTTGCAGATTTCACACTTTTAGAGGTAGGTATATTTTATTGAATAAAATAAAAATTAATTATTTTTATTTCATTAGTCCCCTCTTAAAATATTTGGCCAGGACCGAATTTACCTATGCATTTTCACTGAAAACCAAAATTTGGGACCGAATTTAACCGTTTTTTTTACCCCTTTTTTCTTGGGACGGAATTTGCCTCTTCCCGGATTAAGTCCCTGCGTCGGAGGCGGTCGGCAAAGCACGGTAGGTTTCACAGCCTTCTTTTTAAATATTCATTTATGTCATAATAAAATATGGTAAAAATGAGACCTATATATCTGGTTATCAAATTCCTTTTCAGTGAATTGAGTCTTCAAATGCTTTATCATTAATAATTAACTACACTTCCTCTTTCATTTCATTTCAGATGAATCCAGCCCATACTGTGCCAACTTTAGATGATGATGGTTTCATTTTATTCGAAAGTGCTGCAATTATGAAATATTTGGTCAATAAATATGGAAAAAATGACTCCCTTTGCCCAAAAGATATCAAGAAGCATGTTATTATCGATCAGTTACTTCATTTCAGCACAACAACTTTCAATCGTACTAAAGCAGTTTTTGTAAGTTGAATCGAATAGATATTTACTAGTAAGTGACGCTCAGTCGAACATAATATATTTTATCTACTCCAGTGAGTTAAGAAGCTCTTACCGCACGCATTTTGAGTGAGTTAAGAGCTTCTTAACTCACGCATTTTTATTACCGCACTCTTTCTTTAGATGACTACCAAAATAAAATAAAAGTTTGTAAAACATTTAAATTTGCAATACCTACTAAATTTTAGATTACAATTTTTGAAACTTGACTTTAAAGCGACATCAATATTATTTAATATCAAATTGACATTGCCATGCATGGTGTTTCAGGTACTTATTTGAACAAAGGTATTAAGGTAATATTAATTATAATAATAAATGAATCGTATAAAAATAAGTATCCCGGTTGGGAGTAGATGAAATATTGTACAATACACGCGAGTTAACCTCATTAAGATACTTGTGTGGTTACACAACTCGTGCGACGCACTCGTTGTGCAACTTTCACAGGCGTATCTTAATGATGCTGTTAACTCACTTGTATCGTAAATAACTATTATTTTTCACTTGTATATTATACGTTTATTTCACCTTGGATACGGTTGCTATTAACACACTCATTATGCCCTAGGCCATAACGCCCGCATTTGCGGGCACAATGGATTTAAAACGCCCGCTCATTTTACTAGGAGAAATGAAGCAAATTTCATTGATTAAATACTTCATAATCCTTGTTGTATAAGACTCTGGATTTCTCCGGCAATGAATAATTCGCAGCTTATATGACGCAGCTAAATATGATGACAAAAATATTCACAAACGTCAAAATATCAACAAATGACATGACTACTATGAGAAGGAAAATGGATATGAGCAATGAACCGATTTTAGAATCACAATTACGTGAAATATTATCAAGAAACAACCACGCTAACATTCATCATAAAAAACCTATTAATAAACTTGTTGTTATTTTCAGAAACCTATTTTGTTCCATGGAAAAGAAAAAAAGGATATACCCCAAGAAACTTTAGATGATCTATTTGACGCTCTTCAAACATTAGAGATTTTAATTGGATATAAAACTTATTTAACAGGAGACCATTTGACAATTGCTGATCTTAGTTTCGTGACATTGGTAGCATCAGTGAAAAATGCTTTCCCCCTTGAAATGGAACGATTTCCAAATTTGAATGTTTGGTTGAAGAGGTTGGAACAGCGGCCTAGCTATGAAGTTAATAGAAAAAGATCAGAATTCCTTAGAGAATTCTGGGCTTCCAAGAAATAAAAATATTATCTTTTTTTAGATGTTTCATGAATAAATTGATATCATGGTGGTTATTATAATAATAATAATAATAATAATAATAATAATAATAATATATATTTATCCTTTCAGACATTACATAAATGTATAGGACACGTCACATACTAAATATACATATTAACCTAACAAGTAACAAATTAACTTATTAGGAGAAGGACTAACAGAATTCCACTGAAAAATATTCTTTTAAGCTGTAAAAGCAGTGTTTAAACAGAATCTTCTTAATTTCCTTCTTGAAACATAATAAATCTAAGGACCTAATCCCTTGGGGAAGACGATTGTAAAGTTTGATTCCTACATAACTGGGCGATAACTCAAACTTAGAGGTAGCATGCGTGGGAATACATAAAGTGTCCTTATTCCGCGTATTATACTCGTGAAAACTAGTAAGTTTATTCAGATTCAATAACCTGTGCCGAACAAACAAGAGACAATGTAAAATATAGATACAAGGCAATGGTAGAACTTTCTGCTGAATAAATGTCGGTCGGCAGGACTCCTGGGGTTTCAAATTATAAATGAGGCGTATAATCCTTTTCTGTGTGAGAAAAACTCTTCCACTTCCAGTCGAGCCACCCCACAAAACAACATTGTAACTCAGATGACTGTGAACGAGTGCATAATACACCGTGAGTAGGCTCTCCATTGGCAACGAGTGTTTAAGACGACTAAGCGCGTAGAATGATTTGTTTAACTTTTTACTGAGTTGATCCACGTGACAGTGCCACCTCAAATACTTGTCGACATGTACACCCAAAAATCTTACACTATCTGCGGATCGTAATTTATGTTTCTGAAAATCGATAACCAACGCTTCGTTCAGGTTCATTTCACGCAGTTGAAACTGCATAAATTCTGTTTTATCTAAGTTTAACATTAGAGAATTCTTGTAACACCAATCCGAGAATTCCCGGATGAGTCTCTCACATTTTAACTTGAGTTCACCAGTGGTCTGAGCCGACATTGCAAATGATGTGGTCAAATTAATCATTACCTAATGTTAGATGTAAAAATTCTTAAATATTATTTTCGAGATGATAATTTATTTTTCGTTGTATTTTATCCAAATTTTTCTTTGTATCCAGAGAAGGAAATTATATTGAAATTCCTATAGATAAAATAATATAGAGAAAGTCCCAAAAGTGTGCGAAATTAATAATCAAATAAAAACTGTTTTAAAAGATATATAATCGAGTTCTATTAGGTATTTTCCTCATGATGTGTCTCTGTATTTAATATTCAAACCTTATTGTGCATTATTATAATTTCAGAGTTTAAGTTTAATACATAGATATTGATATATATATATATATATATATATATATATATATATATATATATATATATATATATATATATATATATATATATATATAATAAAGATTTGGTTTGGTTTTTGGTTGTTCCAGGTTCGTAAAAATACTTTAAATTACTAGATTAATTCGTTTAATAGACGTTTCAGGAGTAGTACTCCCTTCCTCAGTATCTAAAATATAAATATAAAAATCTCAATAGACCAACATTGACTACACAAATATTACACGTTTAACAGCTTACCTTAGTATAGACAATAAAATAAACATAAAAATAAACACATCTAGAGTATAAAACAATATCGTCAAACAATTATTATAATATATATTTTGAAAATGATTTTCTTTATTTGTCTGGCATGTCAATGTCAAACTTGGTGATGTATTAGTTCTTTTCTTATTTTTTTCAGTTTGTCTTGTTTTTTATGTTACGTTAGGTTGTATTGATTTAGTTGTTTGATGTCTTGTCTGTCTTTCATTGTGTTCTCTAAATTTGTCTGTATATGGAACATTTCGTGTATTTCTCTATGTTTCTTGTTCCTTTGTGTTGTTAGTATTTTTCGTTTCTTCGTAGTTAAAATCATGATTTTCCGTTAATTTGTGTTTGTTTCAGTGCCGTAGTTGCTGCTTTGTGTATTTGTGGGCATTTAGCCGGTCCTGCAATCTTTGTGATGTTTGTCCTATGTATTGATTTCCGCAATCCTTACATGGAATTGAGTAAACTACATTAGATTTTTTTGTAGTGGGTGTTGCAGTTTTTAGTTTGCTGAAAATTTGTTTTACTTGATTCTGCGGTTTGTGGATGACTTCGAGATTGTGATCTTTTAAAATATTTTTTAATTTATACGAGAAGTTCCCCATGAAAGGTATTGCGATTCTTGTTTTGTTGTCTTCTATTTTTCTTTTCGTTGTTTCTGTATTGTAAAGCTTGTGTGTTCTTTCTTTTATAACTCCTGTTATTAGTCCTTTCGGATAGTGGTTCTTATTCAACAGTTTTTTTACTTCCTGTATCATTTCTGGACGTAATTGTGGTGATGTCAGTTTCAGGGTTCGATCTATGTAACCTATAATTGTACCTTTTTTTTGTTTAATAGGGTGGTCTGATTGGTAATCAAGAATCCGATCTGTGTTTTGTTTTTTTCTATACCATTTCGTGAGAACCTTGTCATTCAGTTTAGAGATTGTCATATCTAAAAAGTTTAGCCCTTTTTGTGATTCTTCCTCTAATGTAAAATTCAACAGGGGGTGTTGATTGTTGAAATCTTGCAAAATTTTTTGTATATTACATGGTGAAGTTATCACAATGCAGTCGTCAACGTATCGGCGGTAAAAGGTGTTTTCGTATTTGATCATTATTTTTTCCTCGATATTTTCCATGACAATTTGGGCGATGACGCTTGAAATTGGGTTTCCCATTGCAGATAAAGGGAGCAGAATAAGGGAAGAACTACCCCTACAAAATCATTTCTAGATTTTTTGGATAATGAAGTAACTTATCCAGAATTTCATTTCGAAACAGTTTCATATGTTCAAATTCGAGATATTATTCTTTCTTTGAAAAGTAAAAAATCACGTAATCATTTCGGACTAAATGTGGAGCTGGTCAAACTAGTAACAAATCAAATATATATACCATTGACAAAACTCATTAATAAATGTATCAATGAAAACATTTTTCCAGACATCCTAAAAATAGCCAAAATCATACCTCTTCACAAAAAAGGATCGCTTGACGACCCCAACAATTTTCGGCCGATATCACTTCTTCCGGTCCTGTCGAAAATTTTTGAGAAAGTTTTAAAAAATCAGATCGTGTCTCATTTTGAAAATTTTAACATATTCTTCTCTCACCAATACGGCTTTAGGCCAAAAAAATCAACTTATATGGCATTAAGTCACCTATTGCGCTTAATAACCGAAGGGCTAGAAAACGGTGATCTAGTTGGTGTTACATTTTATGACCTTCAAAAGGCATTCGATTGCGTGCCTTTTGATATCCTACTGAGTAAATTAAAGCACTATAACTTTAACCTTAAAAGTTTACATTTAATTGAAACATATTTAAAGGACAGGCAACAGTATGTCTTCTTAAACGGAGAGAACTCTGGCTTAAGAAATGTGACGTCAGGGGTGCCACAGGGATCTGTGCTGGGACCCACTCTCTTTTTATTATTTATAAATTATTTGGGCGGTGCGGTTCCTGGTGCAGATCTCGTGTCTTTTGCAGATGATACAGCCCTTTTAAGAATAAAAGAGGCCATTCAGGAGCTGTTGGACCTGGCAAGGAACCATGACTTGCAGCTACAGGAATGGTTTATTGCAAACCAACTGAAGCTGAATAGAAATAAAACATCTAACATTATATTTACTCATCGTAAAGAGGAAAACATACCTTTTTCCAGTGGTGTTAAATTTCTCGGTTTCACACTGGATCCAACTCTTAAATGGGATTCACACATTGATGCTATAGCTTCCAAAGTCACGAAGTACATCTATTTTATCAGAAAGTTGGTTGACCTTGTACCGGAGGAAGTTATTTTTTCGGTTTATCATACACTCTTTTTATCTCACTTTAGATACGGGCTCATGGGCTGGGGTCACAGCTGCCACACCCAGAGGTTGTTAGCTCTACAAAGGCGCGTAGTAAGATTTATGACTCGTTCCCGTTACAGGGACGATGTTAGACAAAAATTTGTATCACTCGGCCTCTTTACCCTTACGAACTTATATATTTACGAATGCCTATGTTTCGCTTTTAAAAACAAAGACAATCTTAAAAAACACTCTGACGTTCATAATTATGAACTAGAAATGCAGACACCTTTGTCCTCGACACACCGAGGCTAGAATCCTGCAAATTTAGTGAAAACTATTACTCTGTTTTATTTATTAATAAACTCCCTAAGGAGCTCTTGGAATTAACAGAAACCAGGTTTAAATTTAAGGTCAAAAATTTTCTTTTAAAAAGTCCATACTATGATATGAGAGAGTTCTTGTCAGAAGAAATCTCCCTGTCAGATTTTGTGTGAATCTTTTGTCATCTGTGATTTAAAATTTTATAATTTTAAATGTTTTTGTTTTAAATTTTATACTTTAACTAAAAATACAGTGACTTGCAGTAGCTGTGATATTATATTTTGTAAATTATTTTGACGTATTGTAAAACTTTGTTGTTGTGAACATGAATAAATCTATTACTATTTCTATTTCTATTTCTATTTCTATTTCTATTTCTATTTCTATTTCTATTTCTATTTCTATTTCTATTTCTATTTCTATTTCTATTTCTATTTCTATTTCTATTTCTATTTCTATTTCTATTTCTATTTCTATTTCTATTTCTATTTCTATTTCTATTTCTATTTCTATTTCTATTTCTATTTCTTTTTCTATTTCTATTTCTATTTCTATTTCTATTTCTATTTCTATTTCTATTTCTATTTCTATTTCTATTTCTATTTCTATTTCTATTTCTATTTCTATTTCTATTTCTATTTCTATTTCTATTTCTATTTCTATTTCTATTTCTATTTCTATTTCTATTTCTATTTCTATTTCTATTTCTATTTCTATTTCTATTTCTATTTCTATTTCTATTTCTATTTCTATTTCTATTTCTATTTCTATTTCTATTTCTATTTCTATTTCTATTTCTATTTCTATTTCTATTTCTATTTCTATTTCTATTTCTATTTCTATTTCTATTTCTATTTCTATTTCTATTTCTATTTCTATTTCTATTTCTATTTCTATTTCTATTTCTATTTCTATTTCTATTTCTATTTCTATTTCTATTTCTATTTCTATTTCTATTTCTTTTTCTATTTCTTTTTCTATTTCTTTTTCTTTTTCTATTTCTATTTCTATTTCTATTTCTATTTCTATTTCTATTTCTATTTCTATTTCTATTTCTATTTCTATTTCTATTTCTATTTCTATTTCTATTTCTATTTCTATTTCTATTTCTATTTCTATTTCTATTTCTATTTCTATTTCTATTTCTATTTCTATTTCTATTTCTATTTCTTTTGAACCGCTCAAAATGGAAACCGGCAACAAGTAGGAACAATCAACATTTGTTGCCGAAAAATAAGGAAATTTAAGTAACATTTAGGGACATTTTGGAACATTTACGGAAACACGAAACAGCAACAAAAATGTTCCTCCGGTGGAATCGTAGCTTGAAGGGTGACAAGTAGAAGCAGTCAACATTTGTTGAAACATAAAGAAATTTACTCCCGGAGTATTCCTAACTGTATCAAACGCGCCTATTATACGATTTCTCAGTTCTTCTACGGTGTTCACTGGCGTCGAGTATACTAGAGATTTCAGGTGGCCCCATAAAAAGAAATCTAAACTATTTAAGTCTGGGGATCTGGCGGGCCATGACTGAAGACCCCCCCGTCCAATCCACCTGTTTTCATAATTGTCGTCCAAATACTCCCTTGCCAAAACTGAAAAATGAGCAGGAGCACCATCATGCATGAACCACATTTCTCGTCGTAGCATAAGAGGTATATCTTCCAATAACAAGGGCTTAGCTTCTCTTGAATTTCCATTTGCAAGACCATACATGAAATGCATGTCAGTCATTTCGGAATTCGTGAAATTCGGCATGTTTTGATATTAAAATGTGTAGAGGTTTATATTTTCTGATCAAATATTGTTGTGACAGTCATAGAATCGTAATGAAAATAGTAGTCTACATTCAAAAAAATAAATAGCCAAAAATACAACCACCTTTACTTTTCAAAACACAAACGTTCAATAATTTGATGTGTCAAAACTGACACTGAATACAAACACCACAGCTTACTAACTTAATTTTATGAATCGTTCAAAATTTTTATTCTCGAAATTGGTAGCAGATACGACAAAACTACAAGAGACCGAAAAGTTTAGTATAAGAACAAAGCTTCTTTTTACATTTTTTTAAATTAACAGTTGCTCACAAAAAAAAGTTCTTGAGGAAAACAGGTGACAGTGTTCCAGAAAAAATATCACCCTGTAGATCTGCTATCAAAATTGCCATGTCACGTGGCAAATTTAATATATATGCCAAATTTCAGTTGAATATCTTATAAAGTGTAGATACTATGAGAAAAAAACTTGAAAAAAATTAATTCAAACTTCAACACTCTGTATCTCGAAAACGAAACGTTTGCGACCCCATGTTTACAGGACTTTTTTTTCTCAAACTTACTTAAGGAATATCCCCTTTTCGTTGTACGTTCAATTTAGGATTACCCTGTATACCTACTCTTCCGATTACTAGAATATACAGTCTCAAAAAAAAACAACGAAGGAATACCTACACCTAAAAAATATTATGTTCATTTGGTCTAGTCTGTATTTTATACGAAGGTAAAATAAAAATATTCTTCGCGTGTAAAATATTCATTGAAAAAGGTAATCACCTGTTACTATATAATTATCGATCAGCACGCTTACTTTGGAGGTCGAATAAAACGTTTCATTCCAGCGTAGTCATTTATTGAGTGCGATTGGAATATCCGATTTTTGTTCGTAAATATGGCTCCTAAACTATACATGTTTCTAGGAAGTCCTCCAGTAAGAGCAGTTTTAATGACGGCAAAAGAACTAGAAATCGAATTAGAATTGATGGAAATCGATATGTTCGCCAAAGAAAATCTCACCGAAGAATTTATAAAGGTGAGTATAACCATTTATAAAATGAATTATTCAAAGCTCGAGAAAAATTCAAATCGATCTAGTCACGTGAAAAAGTGTGCTTCCAAAATATGTATAAGCTATTACGATAAACTTCATATAAGTCGTCAAGGTTCATACCTCAATTACCATTTATATATCTGATGCGTTTCGACTAAAGATTCCTTTTCAAAGTAATAGCATCTATAGTTACAATCGTATTAAAATAACTGGTTTCATTGTCTCTCGCTTATTTACGTATCTGCTATCTCTGTCTGTTACTTTAATAATGTAGTAGTATATCTGTCCGAAATTCCCAATATCACTACTTGAATCAATTTTGGTAATTTCTCCTTTCTGTGTAGCAATCCTTTCCAAAATATTCCTTTGTAATGGATTTCTTTCTTTATCAATAATTTTTGTATTTTTAAAATCAAAGGATTATTTTTCTGTACGGTGTATTTATGTTCATAAATTCTCTTGCATATATATTATTTTCAGTTGCCAATAGGGCAGGAATTACAGTCATTACATTTTATTTTATAATTTGTACCTATGTGTTTTTTTCTTCTATGTTTGGTGAGACAAAACATAGAAGAAATAAATAAAGAATATGTAAGATTAATTGGTTTTTAGGGAACTAATATATTATATTCATTCAATACGTTTTTAATTTTGTATGATATATCAGGTATAAATTTCATTCCAATATAAGTTCTCCCAATTTTCTTCACTTTATTCTAATAAGATGATGGATTATAAATTAAGTGTATTCTATTTTTAATGAAAAATCTTTCTCAGATAAGAACTATTACTATTATTATTATTATCACATATATATATATAAGTATATATATGTATATATATATATATAAATGTATATATATATATATATATATATATATATATATACAGTGTGAACCACCAGGAAATGTATCGATCGATATCTCAGAAACTGAACGTAGGAAAAATTTGAAATTTTGGGAACTTCCTCCTTTCTTGAGGCCTATTCAGCTAATTATCTATTGGGCAGTTTAGGTTAAACCGGAAATAGACACCTATCTCAAATAGAACAACCTATAAATTATTACATTTTTGAATTCTACTCAAGCAAGTTCCTGGTGGTCCACCCTATATAATTATATATATATATATATATATATATATATATATATATATATATATATATATATATATATATATATATATATATATATATATATATTTATATATATATATATATATATATATATATATATATATATATATATATATATATATATATATATATATATATATATATATATATATATATATATATATATATATATATATAACTGAGATTGAATTCTCGCACATCACTTGGTGAAATATCATGAAGAATAAAGTATAAACTTTACACTTGGCTTATAAGTCAAGTGTTTTTATTTTAAAGTTTGTACTTTATTACAATCAAATCATGAAAAACATACTAATCGACCATGGTCAATTTCATACACTACATAAAGTGAACAAGGAAAATTCTTTAATAATTTAAAAAATTATCAAACAACTTTCCAAGGAAGCTGGTTATACGTATTCAGCAACTCAAAATCTGCATTCACAATCGAACGGTGAATTATAGAAATTGTCAAGTCACCCCGACTCAAAATCTGCATACAGCTGTTTCGATCTTATTAGATCTCATCAGTGCAGCTTATTTGACTCGGATTGAATTAACAAATTTCTAATTGTTCCCCAATACAAATCGTGGTCAGTAACACTGGCTGGATAACAATCCAGAGCGCCATCCCACCAAAGATATTAGATATGTTTTTCATGATTTGATTGTTGTATTTTGCGTATTAAGCGACTAGAATATTCGGAGCGCGCTCTCGTGAGTATATCCAAAGGTTTTGAATCACTATGTTAGTGTGCCTTGGAATCATATACACCACTGTTGTAGAGTAGATATCTTCATATCAGGAGGTACGTGTTTAAGCGACGAATTTCTGCATTTTCAGTCTAAGCGGTGAATTGTTGTTTCCCAATATCTTTGGTGGAATGGCGCTCCGGATTGTTATCCAGCCAGTGTTACTGACCACGATTTGTATTGGGGAACAATTAGAAATTTGTTAATTCACTCCGAGTCAAATAAGCTGCACTGATGAGATCTAATAAGATCGAAGCAGCTGTATGCAGATTTTGAGTCGGGGTGACTTGACAATTTCTATAATTCACCGTTCGATTGTGAATGCAGATTTTGAGTTGCTGAATACGTATAACCAGCTTCCTTGGAAAGTTGTTTGATAATTTTTTAAATTATTAAAGAATTTTCCTTGTTCACTATATGTAATTTATACTTTATTCTATATATATATATATATATATATATATATATATATATATATATATATATATATATATATATATATATATATTTCCGGTAAACGGTAAATGAGCAGAAATCT